>JAMXBB010000003.1:33404695-33610666 GCA_024138015.1 Lumnitzera littorea
TATATATATATATAGTATATTAATTATTATATATTACATATACTATATATTTGTTTGCATTATATACATTGTATATTATATATTATATATAGTAGTATATAATTTGTCAAAAAAAAATATAGTATATATATATTACGTTTCCATAATATATTATAGCATATTATATATTATTTATACATACATCTATTTTAACTTTTTGGATTGGCTTGGCCTTAAATTGTTAGGCTAAACTGCTAATTCAATAGTGTAGTTAATTGCTTGAGCATTTAAGGTCTTATGGTTTAACAGTCGGTTTAGATCTACTTAAAACAAGCTGAGATCGGTTCAGCAACTTGATAGGTCGGTTCACAATTTGAAACTTACTTTTGTATAGGTCTAATTTCCATTATTTATCCTACATTAGAATGGGATTGGGTCTTAATAGCTAGATAGAATGTTCTGTGTTTTCTTAGCCTTAAACTCGATTGGTTCGGCTTAGAAATCGAGAGGTTTTTTGATCTGCCTATTTTAATAAATAATCATTAAAAATCACAACGCACGTAATTTCCGGAAAGCAAAAATGTAGGATAGAGATTATAAAGGGGTTCATCCCTTTTGCATTTAAACATTCATTGAATTTCCGGAAATCCCCTAAGCATAATGTTGACAAGAAAATACAGTAGCCGATTTGGTTTTCACAGTTTGGTAACTTCCTCTTGGTGTATTTCTTTCCTTTTCTAGAACTTAAGGTGGTGACAGAAGTGAAAAAAGGGGCAATAATTTCGATGAGTCGACAAAAAACAACTGATATTTACATGGCTAAATATATTTATTTTTCAATAATATTACTAGAAAAAATACTGTTATAAAAAAAGTTGCAAAATATCGATAAACATCAACTTTTATCACAATTACTATTAAAAAAATACATTGTTATCATAAAATAAAAAATAAATAAATCAATCCTTGAATGGTGACTAATGTCAAGAATACCCCGTGAAAAAGCAATAATTTTAAACTTGATACTCTCGTATTGGGAGACATAGATAGTAGGCAATCGTGGACATGCATTCGAAAGGGGCAAGGAAAACATCAAATCAAAATTCAAATAATAATGCCCTAGAGAGCCACAGCATAAATACGTAACTACTGTGAATCCAATTATCAGTCATGTCCTATGAACAATCTCATGCCCTACCACATTACACCTACGCTTTTCGGTGGGTCCCTCCCTCGAAAATTATCACCCCTTTTCTCCAAAATTTTTCTAACTTTACTGTCTATCTTCATGCACAGATACTTGTCTTAGCATAGCTTTCCACCTAATAAGATAATTGAGATTGACTATCAACATGCTGTAATTGACAGGTGACGGAGTATGAGCTGAGATTAAAACAGTTTTTAATTTTTTTTTTCCCTATACGTATTGTATGTTACATATTACACAGCAAAAGACTTTATCTCATATATATCTATGTATAAAGATCAAAACGAAAGTAATGTAGATATGATTTGTTACAAAAGAAAAGCATAAAGATTTGATAAGATACTACCTAAAATAAGGTATAATATAAAATATATTACAATATCCTAAGTCTGCTATTATATCAAGATGATTTCTTAAATTTGTTGAGCCACATCATGAGGGACTCCTAGATCTATCATCATGTCATAATACACCTTATTACCTCGCAGTTAACGTGGGTGGCCAAGTCCAATATAAGGAATAGAAGTACCAAAACACCTGTTGAATTTTTCATTTTTGTTAATATATTTAGGTTCTAAATGTGGAATATAAAAATACAATAATTCTGATGTGATTTGATGCTCATGAAAAAAATGGGATTGATAGAAATATAGATGTAACATATTTATTATGATGAATAGAGTAATAAATGTTTTAAAGGGAACTAGCAGGTCTTTGAAGTGAGATTAATTAAATTAATTCCATCGTTGCCACTACTATAAGACAATATTTTACCTTTGCTGATGAACAAGCAATAATAGATTGCTTTTTAGATTTCTAACTGATAGATGATTGATCGGGAAAGATGTTCTCTCTTGAAAAAATCACATGCATTAGACAAAAATCGAAGCTAGATTTTGAGTTGAGAAGGAAATTCCCTAAAATTCAATCGTTCTATATATTTAAGAACCTGGAGAGCTGCTTGCCAACGTAGTATGCATGGAGAGCTCATGAATTGGCTAAGAACTTGAAGTGCTTGCAAAAGATTAGGTTGACTTAATTATGTGGATCAATTGTACAGTTAACCAACTATATTTGTCAGGATCTTTAATGATCAGTCCACGATTTTTTGCAAGTTATATTATTGTTATATAGGTAGCAATACCTGTACAAGTCTCATGAAGCATCTGTATGGCGTGCTTTACTATTATAGACAAATACCAATTTCATTCTTGCACACTTCAAGCCTAAGAAAAATCAAAGTGAACCAAGATCTTTCTGTGAAATAGTTATTAAAATGTGACTTAAACTCACTAGATTCTTACTATATTTGTTAACAAAAATACTATCATAAACATGTACGAGAGCAATCTTGCCAATGCTATTTTGAATTAAATAAAAGATAGTGATCAGTCTTATTCTATGTAAATCCATATTATACAAGAGACAGAAAGCTTTTGAATTTGCTAATATGGAACTTGTTTGATCATGTAAAGTGATTTCTTTTAAGGCAACAAACTAATAAGAAGTTCTTGGTATGATTCAATCACATAGGTGTCATGTAGATTATTTCTTCTAAATCTCCATGGATAAATAAGCCGTTGGCGCCAAGTTGATGAAGTTTCCAATTGCTATAATTGTTAAAAGACATCTCACTGTAGTTGACTTTGTGACGGGAGCAAAACTTTCTACAGATTCTTCTCCTTTAAATGGATTGAAACCTTTAACAACTAATCTTACTTTGTGCCTCTCAATTGATCCATTTGATTTGTACTTAACTTTGAAAACCTATTTGTACCGAAAACTTGCTTTCCTAAAGATAAATCCTCATAATATCAAGTATTGTTTGCTATCAACGTATTCAATTCTCTGCCACTTGTTGTTTTCGCCGTAATCAAGTGGGTCTGACAAAACCAATAGAACAATTACTTTTAGAGGTGATGAAAAAAGGAAATTCTAAAAATCTTCTATCATTGAAGACTTGATTACGAGCATTTAATACTCAGAAGAACGGCTAATTCCTTGAGGAAGAGTTGTCATAAGCATGGGTTCAACAAACATTTAAGATAAGTTGCAAGTAGAGGCACGTAATTCATGTAATAGTATTGAAGTTCTAGCCATCTTATGGTTGTTTTGAATCTTAATGTTGCTTATGACATCATGAAGAAAAGAATTATAGGTACTTTGGATTTGTGAAGAATGAAAGTCAATTCTAAGTAAGTTGTTTGAGATACTTTTGATAGTGCTAAGAGTGTTGAATCAGAATTTTTTAATTGAAAGTGATCACAAACAAATGTTTATTTTATACTATGACTTCATCAAGTATCATTTATTTTATTTGAAGACAAGTAAAGGACCTTGTATGACTTATGTTTGATAAGTATTTGACTGAGGTGCATGCTTAGCCTGAGATTCAAACTTATCATGAGATTTTAGTTTGTTGTGAGCAAAACACAAACATTCAAAAACCTTCAAAGGTTCATACGTGGGTCTTCTTCTAAAATGACCCATTTTGGTGCTTTTAGTTTCTTTCCTTTTACATAATTTAGCACTATTTCACATAACTTACCACAAAAGTTACTACAATTCCAAAAACCTAAGCATTATGGAAACATCATCTAAGGAATTGTGTAACTTCCATTTATTAAATGCTTTGATCTTGACACATTCTCTTTTCTAACCTATTTTGAAAATAAAAATTGAAGTTCTTATTCATATGCAAACACTAAATTTGGTTGTTGAGAGGACAATAGAATTCTTCCCTTAAATATGACTAGACAATCATGGTTTTTTACTAACCATTTCAAATCACGCATGGTAAGGGATGGTGTGAAAGAAGAATCCTTTCTAAGATACAATAAACAAACACCCTTGGCATCATACATTTACTATGCTTTCTCCTTCACCTTTTAAAGAATCATAGCGTAGCATTGTTTGTGTTTTTTTTTTTTTTACAATATTATATTACCTTCATTTAGAGCTATCAAACTTCGAATAATTGTAATGCCCTTTAAATAGTAGGTGATAGAGCTTTAATCACTAAGTCTCTTTTTGGTGTAGTAACTTAAAGTACGTCGAAACTGTAAAATGAAGCATACTCAAGTTAGATTAGTGACAACTTGAGATGCTGTTGCATTAGGAGATAAAATTGCAAGGCATTTTATGCCAAAGTAGACAATATCTTAGGAGATGGAGTTCTGATTAAGTCATTACAAGTAGCATTAGAGTAGTTCACTAACCGAAAGGGCAAAATCCTTACTTAATAATGGTCCTAAGTCTATGAAATAAAAATTATGAGGGTGTTAGTACTGTAGGAGGGATGGATTATAATATCCCATGGATACTGGATAACGAAACTCTAATCACCACAATACATTTTGGCGTAGTGGTTTTGAGTATGTAATAGTTGCAAAGTTAAGCATGCTCGGATTAGGTCAATCCCATGATAGGTGGCCCCATAGAAAGCTAATGCACTAAGAAACAATATCATGCATTGTTCTACGTTAAAGCAAACAATGTCTTGGTAAGATGAGTTACGATCAGGTCATTACATAATTTTTCTTAGACAACATCATACAATAATTGTATCTATTATTGTTAAGCCTTATTTTGATTTTCTTTAATTTAATATGTATTAAGCCTAACTTACTTAATATAGATTACTCGGTATTAAATTAATTTAAAATATTTGTAATGCCCTGCCTTCTAAGCATTTGCTTAAAATTTTTTCCTAACTTTTGATGCCTAAAAATTGTTTGTTACTACCATCCCTAAATTAAGGATAAGGTAGGATCTATAGATGACTTGTTATTTAGCTTAATAAAACATTTGTTTCCATATCACTCATTATTCGACATAACAAACCATAGTAGAAGTTTTCGCTCAAGTGAGCCATACTCTAGGTATCATAGTTGTATACTTCTATACGATGTAGAATTCCCTTAAAAATACACTCTTTTGACTACACTTACTATATTAAATCTTTGGTAAGGTATCACTAACTTCTTCTCTAAAGATTTTCCCCTATGTACTCAAATCATATCTTGAATACAATGACTTCTTCTACGAGTTCTTCTTCAACTAGTATTCTAAAGTCTTTTTGCCTCTATATGAAATGCTTTGTCTATTTATCCTTAACCTTAGGATAAGACAACATATCCCCTTATCCTCTATTGAGCTAAGTGGGAGTAGATAAACAAATACACAATATAAGCAATACCATATCATAGTTAAACAATAAGTTATTAATTTAATCACAATATTATTCAGTATAGCCAAGCAATGCATATGTAGCAAGTGCGTACATTGCATATGTACGTAGCATGAAAGGGTATATCATAGCTTAGCCGAGTAACTCATTTGGTAGGTCAACTTCAACTAGGCATTTGTACATAAACCAAGGTTTAGAAGCTTAGTAAAGTAATAATCAATTGCTAAAACCTAGTATCTTAGTAATAAACACGTAGAGTGGTTAAAAAATCAAGCAGACAACTAGCCCAACAAAGCAACAAGCAGTTGCCAAAACCTAGTAGCTTAGCAATAAACATGTAGAGTGGTTAGAAAATCTAGCAAGTAGCTAGCCTAGTAAATACAATATAGTTTCCATATATTCAAAAACCCAACTTTTATAAATCAAGTGGTTCACTCGATAAACCTAGTTTTTCATATGGAATTTAAACTAGCAAAATTTCAATTTTTAGAAACTTGACCTATAGGTCCTTCTCTCATCATTTGATGAATGCATCAAATCATACACCAAGTAAGACCCAGCAAATCCAAGCAAGCTTACTCATTACATATTAACTTAGCTTTTACATAGTATCTTTATCAATTCTAAGACCTCAGTATCAAGTTTACATGAGTGAATACCTTAAGAGGTAAGGTTACGTAAGCACTTAGCAACACAATCACAACAACCAAGTCCAATATCAAGACATCATTTAGTCATCAATAGTTATAACAAAAAGAAACATTACATAATTCATCAAGCAACACATTAAACTCACAATTAAGCTCATCCAAGCCAAAACATCAGAGTATGTAAAGTTAGAAGTAGACATAAGTCTACTCAAAGCACACAAATATCCACTTACTTGAGCTAGTTGATCGCTCGTGAGCCTCCTCTTTAGCTACTTTTCCTAATAAGAATACAAGATACTGACCACCATAGTGTGTGTGTGTATTCCACATTGATCTTAACTTGTTGATTCTAAGTTTATACTATTAAAAGAATATTTGTCCCAAATTGCCTCTAACTTAGTCTTTGAATCAACTCCTAAACCAACCTCTAAATTATCCTTTGATTTAGGCTAACTTTTAAGTTTCTAAAGGAATGCCATAAAAATTATACAATTAGCATTATCAATCAAGAATCTCAATCGTTTCACTTAACTTAGTCTCCAAGTTTAACTTAGACTAAACCCTTAAGTGTATCATCTAAATCTTTCTCTAATTTAACCTTTGATTTTACCAAAGCACTATATTAACTTATAAAATTCTCACTTCCATTTTCTTTTTTTTTTTTAGGTTAATATCAGTAAGGAATATTAGAAAGTATCTACCTCACACTTCAACTATACAATTATGCAATTAGCATATTTTACCTATTAACTATATAAGCCATCATATGGCATATAATGGAAAGTTTCATAATAAATAGTACACATACTCATTTATTTCCCTAAAAAATAGTATAAACTCATACAAAATATATAGTTTAAGGTATGATTATTGTAACCCTTAAATATGGCCATCACATATATTTTCCAAAATTTTGATTTTACATACAATTTCACTAAAGATTAGCTTAAATTAGGTAAAAAAATCAAATAAATTTATAAGATCCGAAATAAATACTTCCAAAATTATAAATAAGCTCTAAATATCGTTGTAAGTTAGATTCATTAAGAAATTTAATTAAAAACCTATTATTTATTTAATGTAAAAAATAAGGTAAATTTAACAAAATAATTTTAATACATACTAAACATATAGTTTATCAATAATTACTTGTATGTAAATTAAATATATACACCAAAAATTAGCTCAAAATAACATTATTTAATACTTTTAGAAATTTATGTAAAATTCATTAAAACAAAACGGTTTCTTAAGTAGCCAATATAAGCTCTTCTAATTTCAAAATTTTGGTTGATATTCTGATTTTACAAGTAAAGATATCTAGATGTTAATAGGGGTTTTCCCCAAGATCACAAACTAAGCTACTTAGGACTACCTTGAATCTCTTATCATAACCATATCTCCTTTTTACATTATTCTAACCTCCTTTAGGTCCTATTGATCACATGACAAGGTCTAGAAAGATTGAGTACTTAGACTTCAATGAGAGAGGTCTTGCTAGAAGTAAGTCAAATATGCTTCCTCTAACTCAAAGAAATTGCCTTTAGGTAAGACTTTGACCTAGTCAACCCCAAAAGGTTCACACTCTACCATTAGGCACAAACAGTTAACCCTCCTGCCTAGATACCAACTTGTTAGTTGCCATCACATCAACCACTTTCCCTAAAAATTAAGAAGTGGTCTTAAAATTTAAGCTGGGTGCATGTGCTTGAAATTAGAGGGAATGATTATTACTTTCAAAATGGCCCAACAACTATAATAAGAGGCCAGAATGTAACAGATAGCTTCTTCTAAACACTTTGACATTTTCTCCTTTACTTTCCCCTTATCTTACTTAATGTCACCTAACTTAGGCATTGAAATCACAACTCTAGAGCCGCCCTAATACCCCCATTAGCCTAGCTTTCATTTGTTTTACAGAGTGTTTGAGAATCTAGTGTTTGTGATCATACCTTAATTGATATATGAGATCAACAATTAGCACCATCTATTTTATTTACCACGACATGGTACTAACTAAGTCGCAAAAAATCACTACTGGGGGGAGTAGGGCCCTTTAGGTGGTCTAAAAACAACAATCACCACTACAGCGTACTCCTAAAGTACATCAAGTTAGAGTACATAACCAAGTCATCCAAAAACATGAGTAATAGGATGGAGACCCCAAAATAATACAACTAGAGCAGTTATGTGCTAAGTTTGTAAAAGAATTGGAGGAGGTTTGGGCCACTAATAGAGAATTATGCCAAAGGCTTAATGAGAGGGATTTTACCTCCTCTTTGACTCCTTCCCTACAACAAGTTAGTCGACAGGTTAATCCTATGGTGTACAAAGACACACTTTAGCAACTGCAAGGGAAAGGTCTAGTAGTGAATAAAGATGGTATCTAACAAGCACTGGAGCCATGGTCGGGTGAGAATATTCAACTACAAATACCATTATGGTCTTTTGTAGTTCTGGGTGTGCAAACACTCTTAAGACAAAGGGTGGACAGTGTGACAGTAGAATTACCTTAGAAAATTATGGCAAACATAAGTTTACAAGAGTTATAGGACTAAATTAAGAAGTTGGCTAATGAAAGAACTTCTAAGAAGGAAACGGATGAGAAAGGCAAGAAAGTATGCCCTTTGGTGTAGAGTATAGAAGATGACATCTTGCCATTAAGTGTTCGTTTACCTCAATTTGACACATATGATGGAAGGAAGGATCAAGATGACCACCTGAACACCTTCTAGACTTTAGAAGAACTTCACAAGCTATCTAATGCTATTACTTGCAAAGTTTTCCCATCTACTTTAAGGAAATCTGCAAGCAATTGGTTCGACTCACTGAAAGCAGCTTCCATTTCCACTTTCAATCAATTAACGAAGGAGTTCCAATAGTACTTCTTGACAAATAAGCCTTCGGCTAAAGATTCTTCGCTTTTACCATTAGTCAAGTAGAAACACGAAGAATCAATTAGAGATTACATCTATAAGTTCAACCAACTAATGATTGAAATTACTAATTACATCTATAATGGTAGCTTTGCATACCATTTGCAAAGGAGTCAGAGAGGACTTGACTTCTTTAAGTCCCTTACAAAACATCTACAAACTTCATTAGACGAATTTAAGAGATTAGAAAAATTCATTTATGTAAGAATACCATATGCAAACTAGAAGGGAAAGGAAAAGCATGGGAAGAAACCTGATAAGGATAGTAGATCCATAAAGGATAGATTGGGAAGGACCATTGATGTACGTAGTAAGCTTAGACGACCACTAGGTGATTGAAAAAGACTAATACCCATGTTTACCAAACATACGCCCCTTAACCAACTACATTATACTCTTTAATGGAAGTTTAGAATCAAGGTTTCTTGGCTTAGCATGAAAAATTGAAGAGTATTTCAACTAAAAGGAATTCCGATAAGTATTGCGACTTCTACGATGATAGAGGCCATAATATAGATGAATGTATGCACTTGATGAATGCTCTTGAAGATGCCATGCAAAGGGGATATTTGAAGAAATTCATAGTAGACAAGGAGGAGCGCATTGAGTGACCTTTGTAGAGAAGAAAGATTGAGTAGCAAGTTAAGAATAGAGAAATTCGACCTAATAATTGTGATTGGGGGGCACACGACAATGAGAAAGGAGTTAACTAGGCTCTACGAGGAGTAATAAATGTAGTTTTTGGAGGACTGGCAAGGGGAGGTCTTCCACTTATAACAACCTCTCTGAGTGAAGTAGGAGACCATGTGCTAAACCTAAGGGGCAAATGACATAAGGTTGACAACATGATCATTTTTTCAGCTAAGGATATGAAAGGAGTTCAGTTCTCGCATAGCATTACCTTGGTAATTATAGCTAAAATAGCAAACTTTAAGGTTTGGGGGGGTGGGGGTGGGTGATGGTAGATACTAAAAGTTCTATTATATTATCTTTAAGCATACATTCTATTAGATGTGTCCAAAACTTGAGAATATCAAGATATAATCATACAAATATGGCTTATGTAGATTTAATAATCAACTAATTAAGGTACATGGGGTAGTCACTCTATCCTTATAGATAGGAGATGATGAGAATATAATGGAGAAAGAGGTTGATTTTATGATCGTGGGTTGTTCTTTACCTTACAATGACATATTGAGTTGACCTTCCATCAATGCCTTCAGGATAATCGTGTCTACTGCTTATCAAAAGGCGAAGTTTCCCACCTTGACTAGTATAGGAACATGTTAAGGAGACTAGCAATTATCCCAACCTTTGTACTTAAAAGCTTTGAAGAGGGATCGAATCTATGTAATGAAGCAAAGCTTAGATGATCAGTTAGTACCATAGGGAGGACTTATAAAGGAGACCTTAAAAATTCAACTCAAGGATAATCCAAAGCATGTGGCCAAGGTTAGAACTACTATGCCACCTAACCTAAGAGAACATATGGTATACTTTTTTCAAGCTAACAAAGGCATCTTCACATGGTCCTCTTCAGATAAGCTAGACATACCTAAGGAGGTCATTACCCTTAAGTTTAATATTGACCCAAATGTGAAGGTAGTGCAACAATAGAAAAGGTACTTTGCATCTGAAAGGTAGGCCGCAATTAAAGAAGAAGTGTAGAAATTATTGAAGGTTAGATTCATTAGGGAAGAGCAATATCCTACATGGTTAGTGAACTATGCATTAATAAAGGAAGCAAATGACAAATGGAGGATGTGCATCGACTTTATAGATCTGAATAAGGCATGCCTAAAGGATTGCTTCCCCTTGCCTAGGATAGATCAAATGGTCAATTCAACTTTGGGACATGTGTTGCTAAGCTTTATGGATGCATTTTTAGGGTACAACTAAATCAAGATGCACCCCACCAACCAAGTGCACACATCCTTCATAACAAATTTTAGTAACTACTATTATAAGGTGATTCCATTCAAGTTGAAGAACATGGGGGCTACAAATTAGAGGCTAGTAAAAAAAAATATATGTTTAAGCCCTAGATACACAGAAATATTGAGGTCTATGTTGATGATATGATAGTGAAGAGCAAGACGAGTGATGACCATCTAGCCAACCTCTAGGAGATGTTTGATACTCTAAGGAGGTACAATATGAAGTTAAACCCACAAAAGTTTATGTTTGGTGCTTCATTTGGGAAATTTTTGCTATATATGGTAACATAGCGTAGGATCAATGCCAACCTTGAAAAGATCTAGGCTGTACTTGACATGAAGTCCCAAAAGTCTGTTAAGGAGTTCTAAAGGATAACGAAAAGAATAGCAGCATTAAATAGATTTGTTTCTAAGAGTGTAGAAAGTTGTTTGGAGTCTTTTAAAGTATTAAGGAACCCATTCAAGTTCCAATGGAATGAAGAGTACGAGAAGGCTTTTAAGGCCTTAAAGGAATTTTTTATAAGACATTCAATCTTATTAAAACCTTTAGAAGGAGTTTTCTTATACCTATCCATAAGTGATTGAGCTCTCTCCACTATCTTGGTATGGGTTGAAGGTCAAGTTTATCGACCTATTTATTAAATGAGCCATGTCCTATAAGGGCTGGAATTAAGATACACAAAGTTGGAGAAATTCATTTTGTCTATGGTAATTATTGCTCAAAAGCTTCAAGCTTACTTTGAAGCTTATCCAGTTATGGTGTTGATAGACTAGCCTGTGAAGCAAGCCTTGCATAAACCAGATGCTTCAAGACGTTTGGTCAAATATGCCTTAGAACTTAGTGTACTTAAAATTCAATACTAACCTGGTAAAGCGTACAAAGCTTAGATTTTATTATTGAGTTTACGGGATCTAAAAGTTCCAATTTAAGCAAGGACCAAATGACCTGGAAGCTATATGTAGATGACACATTAACTAATGAAGGGAGTGGAGTAAATTGATTATTGTGGGGCCTATAGGAGCTTGGATTGCTTATTCCTGGAAGTTTGACTTCCAAGCTAACAACAATGAATAGGAATATGAGGCCCTTTTGGCTAAGATGAAGATAGGGAAGGAGGTTAAGGTGAAGCGCTTAGATGTATTCTCCAACTCTCACTTAGTGGTAAATTAGGTTATTAACAACAATAAGACTAAAGACTAAAGCATGATTAAATACTTGCAATTAGTGGAAGAATGTGGATTGAATTTTGAAGAGTGGCAGTTGATAAAAATACTAAGGATTGAGATTTATCCAGTAGACAAATTTGTTTTATATAGTACTTACCTGATAAAAGCACAATATCACAACCTCAAGAGTGCCTTGAGATCCAATAAAGGGATCCAAAGCGTTGTTGGATAGACCTTATAATTGAATACATGGAAAAAGGAACTCTAGCCTAGGACACCAAAGAGGCTCGACATCCCATCTATAAGGCAGTTAACTTCACGATGATTGATGGAATTTACATAAAAGAGGAATGAGCATGCTTGATTTGTAGTGCCTTCGACCAGCTAAACAAGTGTTGTCTGAATTGCATTCAGGAGTATACAATAATCATATCATGGTTGTAGTACTTTATGTTTAAGCCTTAAGGTTAGGTTATTGGTGGCTTGGAATGAGGAAATGTGCACTCAATTTAGCTTAGACCTATGATCAATGTCAAAGGAATCCCTTAGTTGAGCAAGCTTCGAGCTCATACCTAATTCCTCTCACTAACCCTTAGCCTTTTGCCCAATGGGGACTAGATATATTAGGTCCTTTCCCAAGAACTACTAAATAGAGATGATATATTATTGTCACAGTTGATAATTTCACAAAATGGGTTGAGGCCAAAGTTGTGTCGAGGATAATAGAAAGAAGCATTGAGGCATTTATGGTGAGTAACATCTTATCTAGATTTAGAATACCTTATGTGATCATAATAGACAACGGATTGCAGTTCAACAATGATAAATTTAGAGAATTTAGTGAAGCTTAGAAGATCAAGGTATGCTACATTGCTATTGTACATACCTAAAGTAGTGGCTAGATGAAAGCAATAAATAAGGTCATTTTATAAAGCTTGGAGAAAAGAGTCAATAGAGCAAGTAACTAGTGGGTAGAAGAGCTGCCAATGTTTTGTAAGGGTATAAGACTACTTAGACGACATTGACCAATCATAATCCATATCAGTTAACCTTTAGGATTGAGGTGGTGTTGCCAATTGAGTTACAAGTGGAGAGTGCAAGAGTTTAGTCATATAACCTTAAGCTTAATGATGTTGGTCTACAAGCTAAGTTTGACACAATTCACCAAATGTACACCTTAGCTCAAGCCCACCTTATTGCTTATCAATAGCAAGTTACTTGATACTACAATAAGCAAGTTAAGCATAAATGTTTCAAACCTGGTGACCTAATCTATAGGAAGTTGGAGGCATTAAGAGTAAAGGAGTATCAAGGGAAACTTACCCTAGCATGGGAGGATCCAGTAAGAGCAAAGGAGGTGGTTGGAAATAGGCATGCCTATAGGCTAGAGAGGCTTAATGGGCGACTGATACCAAGAGCATGGAATGTCGACAATCTCATACCTTATTTTGAATGAAGTATGTGAAGAATTAACTTTAGAGGCATGGATGAAGTATGCTTGTTTCTTTTAGTATGAGTTAAGATGTGTGTATTTGTTTGTGTTTGTTTCTTTTAGTATGTGATGTGGTCAATGTTTTGCTTGACTTGTTCCTCAAGTCTTATGTGTTAATATGTGTTTATCCCACATTATGAAATAGTGTTTGATTAAGTAGATATTATTTATCAGGTTGTGACTAATAGCCAACCTAATTTACTATCTAAAATGGCTAATCTTGAAATATCTGTTTATGACTTTATTTACTTATTCTCTATACCATAATGCTTTATGGAAAGTAAAACTTGGTCTAAGTACTATGCAAAGGGGCAATGAGCAAACTATAATAGCGCTAATCTTTAGGTCCTATGTTTGATGGATCGTGGGAAAAGAATATCCTTAAATCTCTAAGTCTCATGAATGATGAGATCTAAATAGTGTTAGTCTTAATCTCTAGGTTTTTACATATACTTTCAAAGGCTATGAGCATTCCATAAGAGTTAGGAATAAGCATAGAAGTCTAAAGATGATGATATGTAAAATAAGACCTTTGGAATATAGTAAAAGGGAGTTTCAAACTGACCTTAAAATATTTCTTAAATATGGCAAATTCTCGATCACCTAACATCATGATTCACTCATGTAGTTGAGGTCTCTCAAATGACTACCCTCTAGGGTATCGTGTTTGAAATTTTCTCGATTTTTTTTTCATTTTCCTTAATTCGATTTAAAGTAAACCCTATGCTTACTTAGTTTAAACCTTCAACTAAAAATAAGGGAACCTGATTTCTTCTTCTTATTATTTTTAATAAAAAAAAAACTCGAAGTTGCTACTTTGTAGAATTAGAAAAAGGTGATTAAATTAGAACCAATTAGGCAGATTGATTTTGATTTAGCCATTAATTTGTGTTTTGAAAAAATTTAAAAAGAAATTTTCAAGAAACTAAATTTTCTTAGGTTAGGGGGTTATCCTATTAAACCCTAAATGAATACCATTTTAACATTCTGTATTTGAATTTATTTTTTAAATTAACCATTTAATAACAAAATTTATTCACAAATGATATATGAAATTATATCAAATTATAAAGGAAAAAAAAATGAAAAGTTATTTTACAAAAGGGAAATTTTTTTTTCATATTTTAAGTCATCTTGTAAGTGTTACGTACCTACTAGTCAAAATCAAACTACCATAGTTTATTTCAAAAAATTTTAGTGTGTTAGTTTATTTTAGATTGAAAATGATTGAGTTTACATTTTAGTAAATTTGTTTTTGTTCTAAGAAAATTCTAATAGAAATTTCTAAATTTGATGCCATTTTTGTTTGAAATTCCAGTAAGTTTAATTTTAGAAAAAGGGTTAGCTATTTTTTTATTTTGAGAAAAAATAATTTTTCTAAGTGAGAAAAATATTATAATTGTCTTTTTTTATTTTTTTAAGGAAAGAAAATTCTAAAAATCCCAACATTTAAAAAAAAAATTGATAAAAAGGGAAAACTAATTTATTTACATACACACACACACATATACATATTATAAGACTAAATAAACAACTAATAAAATAAAAGGAGCACATACCTAGTTCGGGTCAAATTTAGATTTTCTAATCGAGTCACACTAGAATACATACTTATAGCAACTCCTATATACGATTCCAGCTGATATCTTCACCAAAACGAATGGGAAATACAATTTTTGTATGTTTCTAATTGGATTTGAGTGAGGGGGGTAAGGGTAGGAACAATGCCTTGGGTTGTTATGGCCTCTATTGGTGTTTTGAAACTTGATGGTGGTTATTGATCAAGGTTACGGTAGTTGATTTGTAGAGAAACTAGGGGGTGTGGCCAAGGGAGATGATGGTGGCTGTGAGTCACTAGAAGTGTAGTAGATCTAATGTATATGTTGGTCTTGCTTGCAATCCACTAAAATGTGGTAATTTGAAGAGAGGGAAAGTGGTTATGGTTAGAGAGAGAAAGCTTAATTTGAGTGTGTTTAGGTGAATTTCAAGTTATAATCTTTACTCAATGTGAAGTGTAATACCCTATTTAGATTTAATTCAAGAATGTGCAAAAATGAAAGATTAGAAGTATGGGGATCCATGATGTTCTTGCTTGATTCATCTCTAAAATTTGAAGAAAATTTTCATTTGAATAATGAAAATAGGTGAGAAGACATTAATGAACAATGTTCTTATCTTGGTTTCGGAGGAAATTACTAAAAGAATCGGATTTTGCAAAGTTTATTCAAGTATGTTTATAACTTTTTTCCTATTTCAAGACTAAATTAATTCGCAATTTAAGGAAATTAAGCTATATTTTTTGTTCCAATTTGGAATATGTTACGTATACTTTCCAAAAATATAAAATTCAAGTTGATTTCTTAAGATATATAGTTCGAATATAGGTTGAAAGTGTGGGGTACAAGAAGGGAAGTTTCCCTTTCTATTCTACAATTCATGAATTGTAAACAAGGAAAGAAAGAAGATGATAGGCAGGTGCACGTCATTTGTTAGGTGCATGATTAATACACCCTACCTATACATGTAGTATACATGCCATACTCAAAATAAATGTCATGCACAGCTTACGAAAATCATCAAGGCTTTGGCCTTAATATGTGAATTATGTAGACTAACTCTTGCACTTGGTCCAATTTAATACCCCTCTTCTTTGTTTTTTTCTTTTCTAAATAAAAATAAATAAATAAATGGAAAAAATAAAATAAAATAATACTAAGCCTAGGTCTAGCTGAAGCTTAACCTAAATTGGTCACATACGCACTAATAACAAATAATTTTGAAGCATACTTAATTTAATAAAATATAAAGACTTATTTGTTACTTTCTATCAACACTAAAAACACACTTCATTTGAATGAAAAACTAAAATTGTAAGGGGTAAAAATAAAGTATCTACAACTGCTCTTCTTTGTGGTGGAGCTTGAGTAAAACTTATCACAAAGACAAAAGAGAAATGATTTTACCTCGAAAAGGAATTTATCTTAAGAAGCACTACAACTAGCTAACTAACCTAAGCCTAATTCACTTGGGACTTGTTGAAAGATATTTTGAAAAGAAAGATAATACTCTAAGAGCTAGCCAAAGCATGGGTTTTTCAAAAGGATATAGCACCTTATGAGCTAAAGTGAGTTTAAAAAGAGGGTAATGCCCTATAAGCTAACGAGAACCATAAGGGATATTGAAATGGAGGTTGGTGCCCCTATGGGCTAGCAAGAACCCTAAAATGGTAGTGTTCTTAGAGCTAGCTCATGTAAGTGGAAGCATCTCTAGAATACTACTAACCCTAAATAGAAGATCGATTTAGAGCCTAGTTGTGCTATTCTAAGTTGACTAACTTAAGTGAGAGTGTTTCTAAGGGACTAACAACCTTAATAAGAACTCGATTTGAAATTGGATAGTGCTCCTTTAAGCTAATTTACCTAATTGGGGGCTTCTTTAAGGTACTAGCAACTCTAAACAAAAAGTTGACTTAAAGCCAAGTTGTGCTTCTTTAAGTTGACTAACCTAGATGGTTGGAAAAGGAGAAGCACCTTGTAGGTTGGCTAAGACTTTAAGAGGACTATTTAATGGAATAGCTTTTTATGAGCTGGCAAAGGAAAAGGTTAACTGCCCCTATGCGCTGGCTAGAGCCCCAAAGGAAAGTGGGAAAACACCCCATGAGCTGGATAAGTCCCAAAAAGGATAAGGCTTAAGCACCTTATGGGTTGGCCACCAACTTAGGAGCGATGTTTAATGTAAATGCAACATTTTGAAAAAAACCAACTTATTTGTATGCTAACAAGTATGAAAGTATTTACTTAGCTTTGTTGATAATGCCTAAATAGCTAAACCTTTTATTAACAAGTCCAATCAAAACCAATGGTTTGATCTCTTGAAATTCATTCTAATCTTAAAACGAAGCATACAGATTTTGATGAATTTTAGGAAAGTGACCCAATACACGAAATGTCATCGTCATTTGAGTAGAAAGGTCATGTCTCAAATTTCTAGCCTTACATAAATCCTCAAAGTCTCAACTGAACTACCTCTTAACTTTCTCTAGTCAAACCTAAGCCATTATCTTTGATTGGGTAATACTTATCAACCACAAGATATTTTCTCTTTTGAGTGTATCCTTGCCTTGAAAAATAGAAACCAAATCTCCCTTATTGAGGAAGGTAAATCGTAATAAAGCATTTGAAGAGTTTTTATTAATTATCACTACTCTAAAGCATGAACTTGTCTTTTCTAATTTTTTTTTTTAGTAGAGTAAGAGAACGAGACCCTTTTGATTGAATAGAGAAGTGATTGGGCATTATCTAATGTTGATGACCACTATGGATATCAACTTTGCTTATAGAAAATAAAAATAAGACCACAGTAATATTGAGATTGCCAAAATTTTATGATCCAAGCAGAAATTTCAATGACTTTTAAGGGTAGTACAACTTTATTGCATTAGCATTTACAAGGTTACTAAAGTTTGGACCATCCATTTGAGATAGAATTAAAGCTCCTCTAAGCAATACCCTCTTCACAATATAAGGACCTACATAATTTGGAGCAAACTTCCCTTTAGAATCTTGTACGATGGGAGAATCTTTCTCAATACTATGTTACCTTCCTTGAAACCTCTAGGTCGTACTCTCTTGTTGAAAGCTCTAACCATTTGTTATCGATAACACATGTTATGACATAGTACTATCAACCTCTTCTAGTAAATTAAATTTAATTACTTGATGCGCTTTTTTATCTAATTAGCCTCATCCAACTAAGTTTCTAATAGCACTTTGAGAGATGGGATCTCGACTTCTATTGGTAGTATAGCTTTAGAATTGTACACTAAGGAGTAGGGTGTTTCCCCTATCGACGTTCTAATAGTAGTTTGATAGGCTATGAGTGTGAACAACAACATCTTGTACTAATCTTGATACGTAACAACTATCTTTTCAATGATTCTCTTGAGATTTTGGTTAGTCGCTTCTACAACCCTATTCATCTAAGGTCAATAGGGAATGGAATTTCTATAGATGATCTTAAATTGTCGATACACAAGCTTGTTGTTGAGATTTTTTCTATTATCAATAATGATTGTTTCTGCAGTCCTATATTAAGCCAGAATGTCCCTCTTAATGAACCTAACCACTATTCCTTTTGTAATACTTAAATAAGATGAGGCTTTAACCTACGTACTAAAATAGTCAATGGCTACCAATATGAAACAATGAATGTTACATGCCTTCAGAGTGACCCGGCCAATGCTGTCTATACCATACATCGAAAATGGCTATGGCATATACAATTTATGTAATTCTTAAGGAAGGGCATTTATTTTGTTTGCATAAACTTGGCACAAGTGGCAATGCTTAACATGTTTGATGCAATCCCCTTCCGTGATTGACCAATAGTATCCTAACCTCATGATTTCTTAGCAAGCATATAACCATTTATGTGGGGGCCACATACTCCCTCATTTACTTCTTTCATTAAAACTTCCACTTCCTTTTTGTTTATGCATTATAGGAGCATGCCATTAAATGAATGCAGGTACAAGTTAGATCTTCTTATCAAGAACTAAGTGGCCAGTCTCTTGACCATCCTTTTATCTTTGTTTTCAGCCATTTCAAGGTATGTACCTTACTGTAAGAAGGTTTTGATATCATGGTACCAAGGCTTTTCATCATGTATTTCCTCAATGGCTAAATAGAAAGTGGGCCTCTCTTCGATTTTGATCTTCAGCGACTGAATTTCTACCCTACCAAACATTTGAATCATGGATGCCAAAGTAGCTAAATGTCAGCAAATTGGTTCTAAGTTCTCGGTATGTATATGAATGTCACTTCTTTAAACCTATCAACCAACTTGGCTAAATGCTGGTAATAAGGCACCAATTTAGGGTCTTTTGTTGTATATTCACCCTAAGCCTAGCAAATGATTAGTGAAGAATCCATATAAACTTCTAATTCTTGTGTCTCCTTATCCAAGGCCATTTTGAGTCCCATAATACATGCCTCATTTTTAGGAATGTTACTAGTGTACAGGAAAACAAGCCTTGCAACCATTAAGAACTCTATACCTTCAAGAGACCTTAGTATTAGCCCAATTCTACACCCAAAAATGCTAGCAGCTCCATCAAGAAACATCTTCAATCTTAGGGGATCGTCACACGTTTCTCCATTAGACTCTTCTCCAGCTACTAAGATATTCGCATCGAGAAACCTGACTTACACTTCTTGGGGAGTGTCTTTACAGGGATTCTCCACTAAGTTGATTTATTACTGCTTACCCTTTAAACAAATTTTGATTCACATATGTGATGTCAAATTCTGATAATAACATTTGCTACTTCAAGATTCTGCCAATCAAGGCTAGTTTCTTTGCTAAATACTTCAGGGGATCATGTTGTGAAGCAATTCAATCTAGTAATAGAGTGTATATTATCTGAGGCAATGCATAGCCTAGACCAATATGTAATAAGTCCTTTTAATTTCTAAATATTTCTACTACCCCTCTATAAATTTCTTGCTTAAATAATAAACAACCTACTCTTTCCCTTCATCTTTTTGACCAAGCATACCTCCCATGAATTTTAGCAATATAGTAAGGTATAAAAATAATGACCTTCTAGGCTTTAGAGCTATCAATATTAGAGGATTCATGAGATATTCCTTAATTGTTGTGAAAGCTTCTTCACACACCTCATCCTAACTTACATTAGTGTTCTTCTTTAATAACTTAAATAGAGGGTGACATTTATCTATAAGCTAAGATATAAATTGCGCTATGTAATCCAGATGACCTAATAAACCTCTCACCTCCTTGAGTGTGCATAGAGGGGGCATGTCAATTATTGCTTTGACTTTCTTTGGATCTACTACAATGCTGCTTTGGCTAATTATGAAACCTAATAATTTCCCTAATGTCACCCTAAAAGTACACTTCTTTAAGTTTAACTTTAGCTTAAACTTCTTCAACTTGTCAAACTACTTTCTTAAATTATCTATGTGATTCTCTCCTTTGGATTTCACATTTATGTCATCAACATATACCTTAACTTCTTTGTGCATCATATCATGAAAAATTATGACCATCACTTTTTGATAGTTTGCCCTAGCATTTTTAAGTCTAAAAGGCATTACTTTGTAGTAAAACATACCTTAAGTTGTTATGAAGGTCATCTTGGTCTTATCTTCTTTAGACATTTAGATCTTATTGTACTTAGAGAATCCATCCATGAATGAGAAAAGGTGGTTCTCAATTGTATTATCTACCAAGACATAAATATGGGGCAAAGTAAAGTTATCCTTAGGTGTCGCCTAATTAAGGTTTAGGGAGTCTACATACACTTTAACTTTCCCATTCTTTTTCATTACTTGCACAATATTAGCTACTCATTCTGAATAATTAGATACCTCAAGTAGCTTCTTAACTTCTTTGATTTTCAAAAGGATGTCAAGCCAGAATCTTCTCAATTTCTGCTTTTTAAGCTTGATATCTTCCCGTATTGGTAGATGATGAACTACAATTGAAGGATCTAGCCCAACCATATCTTCGTAAGACCATGTAAACATGTCATGATATTCAAATAATAGCATAGTCATTTTTACTCTTTGTTCCTCTTTCAAATTCCCTCTAATCTTCAAATTCTTCGACTTATCATCGACCCTTATATTGATCGTTTCAGTTGACTCATTAATAGAAATTCCACCCAGTTTGTGTTTTTGCCAGCTTTTTTATATATCATTGTAGTCATTGACATAACCCTCGACGACTAACCTGGTAGGACCAAAAATGATATTAATATTTTCATTATCTACCTATTCGAGGCATTCTTGCTTTTTGTTTGAAGCATTGGATCTGGGAAAAATGTATAAAGGAAAAGAGTGTAAGTAAGAGGGAATTGAAGCATAATGGAGGAAAAAAAAAAGCTAATATTTTTATTCATTGAATGTGGTAGAAATTTTCACTCGTACATTTGGAACGATGAAAATACATGAGTTAAAATAAAAAAAAAAACTCATGAAATGCTAAACTGTAATTCACCCTTTACCTTAGAGAAGACCTATTACAATTCATAAGAATAGAGAACCAATGATTCAAGTGATGTTAGAGCTTATAGGATAGGCCCATTGCTTTAACTCTACTTAGGAATTCTTCTTTGATAGGTTTCGAGACTTGAGTATCAACTCGAACAAATGTCTCAATTAGTAATGGAAAGGTCATTAGTGCACAATACAATCAATGACCTCTCTTGCCCTTGGCTTGTTTCATTTTGAATTCTTCTATCGAAACCGGTAATCACACATACCTCATTGAACATTTGGAGGCTAAAGTCCTTATGCCCTTTGCTACCTATATAGTGTATGGCTGTTTCTTTGTAGTATCATATCTTAATCTTCTAAAATTTTTGTTACTTAGCCATTTGAGATAAACTCCACTTTTTGGTGTAAGCTTGAAGGAATGGCCCTTATTGCATGGATCTAAGGTCTCCCTAAGAGTAAGTTGAAGGATCTTATGATGTTTAGGACATAGAATCGAATACTTAAAATTTTAGGGCCAATATCGACGGGTAAGTCTATCTCCCCTATGATTTCTCTTCTAGATCCATCAAAAGCCCTAACTATTGTAGAATAGGGCTTGATCGCAGTTGTGTCGATACCCGACAAGTCTAGGGTAACAAGCAGCTAGACATTTAATGATGATTAGTTATCAATAAGGACTCTAGTAATGATTATGTCATTACTTCTTACCATTACAAAATGTGGTTTAGTGCACTAAATGCCTTCCTTACCCAATTATTTGGATAAAAACTAGATTTAATCCATGGTGAGGATAGTATTGGTCATTTGTCCCATTTTCTCGATTGGCATTTCATGTAGGACCTTAACCTCCCTCAAGGTTCAAAATAGAGCTTCCTTGCATGGTTTAGATGCCATCAACAAACTCATCAATGATATCTATACAAGAGTCTCAGCAAGTTGATCCATTATCTTTTACTTGCTCAATTTGATCATCTCAGTAAAGGCAAATAGCCCTTCTTCAACTTTAGCCATTTTATTACTTGTTTCCCCCAATACATTGGTCTTCTTAAGATCTTCTTTTAGGTCATAGATCTTTCCAAATAAGGTAATTCATCCAACTAGAGAACTTAATCTCTTTTGGTTTATTGCTTGATAGCTGAATGGAGTAGCCTTGTAGTTCTCTAGTGCTACTAGCACATGAAAGGTGTACCTCTTAGCTGGCCTTTTTGTTTATGTTGAACTAAAAAACTTTAGGTATCTTCCTAAAATTGATCATGTTGATGGCAAAATCAAAATTATCAAAAATCATGTTGATAATTAGGCCACAATTAGGTAAGGGGGTTTTGTTAACATTTAGGGCTAGAGTCTCTATAAAGTCTAATTGCATTGAGCCTTCATCAATCAAATCTTGGATCTTGTTTTTTGGCCTCCAACACATGTTAGTCAAGAGCTTAACCTACTCCATATGATTCTTGCACTTCTTATTAGGATTGTGAACTCTTGGCTTGTATCTCTTATTAAGGAGCTCATACTCAATCAAATAATCCTTTTGTAGCTTCTCAAAGACCTGACTCAGAGGGATCAATATCTTAGTGAACTATCTCGAGGCCTTATTGGCTTATAGTTGGTTTTTCAACTACTGTTGAACTTGAGATGAATTTACCTTAAAGGGGACTTGAGTGTTAGGCCTTGTATTTGAATTCACCATACTAACCGTACTTTCCTTAGGTTTGTTGACTGCTGGCTTAAAAGTACAGGATGAAGCAAATGCTCTCCTATCCATCGATTCTTGAAGCTTGCTAGAGGACATAGTGCTTTCAATCCTGCACTGTGCTATTACTACCTTTGTAATGCTGGATGAGACTTATCTAATCAAATGGGAGAAAGAAGGCCTTTCAACAATATTAATAAAAGCCAAAGTCAATTTCTTCTTAGTCATGGGAGTAGATAACCTTATAGCGAAGGATCTCCATCTCTATGCATACTCCTTAAATGACTTACTATTTTTCTTTTGAAGAGCAACTAAATCCATCATGGTTAGGGCCATTTTGATTTTGAACCTATACTATTCATAGAATGCCTAGGCAATTTTCTCCTAAGTGTTTATCTAATTTAGGTCAAGTTGAGCATACCAAGTTAAGGATAGGCCTATTAGACTATCTTAAAACATTCGTACTATGAGTTGATCATATCAAACATACTTGTCCATCTTTCTCACATATAGCCTAACGTGGAGCTTAGGGCATTCGGTCCCATGATACTTCTCAAATTCTAGGAACTTAAACTTTTTTGAGTATGCCTTAACATCATATGTGGAAAATCAGTAATCTCGACTTGTTCAACTTAACATAGCTTCATATTGCCTTCATCCTCTTTACTATCTGTTGGGTCAATTATCCTTCCAACTCTTTCAGATTGTCTCGATTGGGCCTTGAGTTGGCTGACTTTATGTTAATATAAAATGAATATATATTAGGCTCGAAAATTAGGTTAACCTTTGGATAAACTCCCTTAGACTCAAGTGAATCTTTTGGATAGTTGTCCTCTACTTTAGGGGGTAAAGCCTCAATATTCTTCCCATAGCAGGCCTAAGAACTCTCTTCATTAGATGGTGCTGTGGCTCAGAGTAGGGTAATGTTGTCAATAAGAATACTCATATGTTCTGTAATCTTTCCTACAATTCCCTCTAAAGAGCCAAACCTTAGTTCAGTAAGATCAATGACTTCAGAATTGCTGTTTTTGTTGTTGTCATTGTCATCTCCTTAGGTAACTGATATAAGTTCTTATTTGTACATATTTTATATAGTGAGTTTTGGTAAATTTCACTTGAATTTTGAGTTTACTTTTTAAAAATGATACTTAATCATGTAAAATCTTGATTTTTAGGTTTTGGAACAATTTAGAAGAAAACAATAAGATAGAAACAATTTTCATTCTATATGGAGCTAAAATGAAAAAATTATGAAAGTTTGAAAATCGATACAACTGAATGACATGACTATGTCATTTCCAAGCGAATTTGGAGCCAATTTTAAATTGCAATAGCAAGTTACATGACTAAAGGACATGACCATGTCCCTAGTCGTATCATTTCTAAGTTTTTTTTTTTTTTTTTTTTTTAAAAAGAGAGAACATGGAAGTAGTGAGGTACATGACTAAGGGATATAGCCGTATCCTCAGTTGTGTCATTGTAGTGAGTTTTATTTTCCCTATCTCCTATTTAAAGTTTCACTTGGGCTTTTTAAAGAGAACATTTTAGGTAACTTTTAGAGAGTTTTTAACCTGAGAACATAGAAGAGAGCAAGACAACATCAAAACTTCAAGATTTGAGCTCTTTCTTTAATTTCATGATTCACTCCTCTACCTTTAATTACTTTTTCATGCAAAACTATTACTTTATGATATATACAAAGTAAATCTTTAGTATCTAGATCTTGTGGAACATTGATCTATTCATGTGACAAGTATCTTATTAGATCTAATGAATTCTTTTATTTTTTTTCCTAATTCAACTATGTGTATTTAATGTTTAGATTGTTATTTCCGTAGATACTTGATAACTCTGATTTTAAACATATTTCACATGGTGATTTTATAGTATTTCCCTTACATTTTTTGTTTTATTTAAATAAATTGATACTTAATTGAGTAAAATTTTGATTTCAAGGTTTAAACGTGTTCTAGGATTGAAAACGAAGAAAAGGAATCAAGTTTCACTCAATTTGGAGTTCAAATGAAGGAGTTATGAAGTTTTGAAGTTATACAGTCTAGGACATGACCATATCCCCAGGTTATGTCCATGCAGGAAAATTTGCCAGGGTCAAAAAGTTACACGACCTAGGGACACGGCCATGTCCCAAGCTGTGTCTGGTGACGAAAACGGAAACCTTACAACACATTATAAAAGGACATATTAGGGTTTCACAAGACATATGAGACACTAGAGAAGAGAAGAGACTTGAGGAGAAGGAGAAGAAAAAGGTAAAAGCAACACTAACTTCAAGATTGGAGAGATTTTTCATCAATCAAAGGGGTTTTTCATGTTTTATTTTATGTTTTTGATGGAACTCATTTTTAGTTTCATTATGATAGCTTAGAATTCATGTATTTAGGATTATGGAACCTAGGGTTTCATGTGACTCTTGAGTTGATTTATAATTTTCAATAAGGTTTCTATCTTTTCTTGAATTAATTATGTTGTTTAATTGTTGATTGATAATTCTAGAGTATCAATTTATGATATTATGTATGATGATTGAGAAATTACATGTGTAATAAGATCTTGGCATAATTGGAGAGAATTACATGCATACTTAGAGATAAGATACATATTTCTTCCGGAAAGTTAATTATTTGTGTGGGAATTCATTATACATTAATGCAATTCTAAATTATATTACTAAGTGAAGAGATTCCGGTAAATAATTTAGGATTAGGGTTAATATGCTTGAGAAAGGTATTAACTTTAATTGTGAATCCCTTCGATCAAGAATAATAGAGATTGAATTGAATATATTTTAAGCGGTCACATGTTAAACACTAGGAGAAATAATTCCTAAATACGTTATTGCATTCTTGAAGTCGTTCTTAGTTTTATTGCTTTCTAAATTGCTTAATCGAGTCCCATAATTAGTTTAGTTTGTTAATTTCAGTATTTTTAATTCATTCAACTCATCACAATTTTCCGGTTAGATAATAGAGTTAAGGTTAATATTAGTACTCGAAGTCTCTAAGGGATCGATTCTGACTCATATCCGCGATATTAAAACTGATAGGTGCACTTGCTTGATATCAATACTGATCTAAACCCTAATATTATATAAGAGCATCAAGAAATTTCTTATATGATTAAATCTAGGCATAGCAATTTGCAATATGTTCTCGAAATCTTGATTAATGTTATAGAGAATTCATTGTGCAATAATGTAATCTTAAGTCATGCCATTGAGAAGAGATTCTAACTAGTGATTATCATATTAGGATTAATTAACTTGAGAAAATGATTAACTTTAATAGAGAATTCTCTTGGTTAGGAAAGATTAAAGAAAATTAGATTATCTGTAGGAAAAATCACATGTTAGATTAAGGGGAAATAAAAATCTAGATATAATTCCAAATCTTGATTTAATCTACCCTTTTATTGCTTCCTTGTTTAAGTTCTTGAATAATTCTTAATTATTTTTTAATTTATTAGTTGCTACAATTTAATCAAGGTTCTTTAAATTTCTTGAAGTTTAATTTGTTAGTGAGATAATAGAAATCTAGCAAGTACTTATAATCAAAGTTTCTAAGGGATCGACATTTGGACTTATATTTGCTTATTACAATTTGATAAGTGCACTTGCCTATACTAAGTTTTTGGCGCTGTTGTCAGGGACTTATGATATTAAGAAAGCTAGTAGCTTTATTAATCCAACCATCGTTTCTTTATCTTTTTCTTGATTCTTTTATTCTTTTAATGCAATCTTGAACTAATTCTATGTTTTCTTCGGTATAATGTATGACAAGAAGTCTTTCACTAGATTTGATTGACATCAATCCTAAGATTGAGAGGATAGCTTTACATAATTTGAGGCAACTGACAGTCAGGGAGATAATGGAGACAATTAGCTAAGGTTCTCCTATTAGATTTAAAGATATGGTTTAAGTTGATAGAGTTTAAAGTAAAGGATCAAGTGGTAGAGCACAAATCTGACAAAGAGAGCTTACTCGATGATAACATGGCCAATAGCAAGAGATAAAATAGAACCATGTTAGACTTCTCTCAGTTATCTTTAACTGTTACTCAATCAAACATTAACCAACTAACTATTGCAACGAATAACTTCAATATCAAGCTAAACATTATTCAAATGGTATAGTAGTTTGTTCAATTCGACGGCTTACAAGATGAAGAACTTAATGCACATATTTCCAGCTTTTTAGAAATATGTGACACCTTCAAGATTAATGGAGTGGCTAATGATGCCACCTGGCTATACCTCTTTCCATTTTCGCTATGTGGCTGAGTTAAGTAGTGTTTAAACTCCTTAGTAAGGAATTTGACCTTGACATTGAATGATTTGGTGGAAAAATTCTTAGAAAAGTATTTTTTTCCTACTAAAACTATAAAGCTTAGAGTTGACATTTCTTCTTTTATCTAAATAGAGAGTAAGACCTTATATGACACTTGCAAGCACTTTAAAGACTTGCTAATGTGTTGTCTACACCACTACCTCCCCTTTTGGATGGTAATGCAAAATTTTTATAATGGTCTCATCCATCCGCCTCTACAAGGCAAATGATAGAAGTAGTAGCTAGAGGTGCACTCAATACTAAGACACTTAAGGAAGTTTAGGCTTTAATAGAAGGGATGGCCATGAACAACTGTCAATGGGAGAGTCCTTAGGGTATTGTAGGCTTTAATAGTTCGCAAGTGTATTTGAGCTCAACATTGTGTGATCTTTAGCTACTTAAGTAAAAATATTGAGGAAGAAGATTGAATCACTCTCAATTAGTTCACAATAACTATAGTTTAGCCAAAATAACTTTTGCTAAGAGGGGATTGTAGGTAGTGAATAGACGAAACAATTTGATTTTCTAAGGAAACTATTAAGACTCTCATATAATCCTTATAGCAATATCTATAACCTAAGGTAGAGAGATTACCCTAATTTTTCGTATGGAAGTTCAAATCAAGGTCAATGCCAGCAATGGCAGGTAAGGAATCAACCTTAGTAAAGATCAAGCTTGCCTCCACCTAGATTTCAATAACCTATAGCTTCCCCACCTACTCCAAAGAAGAATTTGGAAAGTCTCTTGGAAAAATATATTCAATCTAATGAGGCATACATGCAACAAATAGAGGCCTCTTTGAGGAACCAAGAAGCCTCCATTCATAACTTTGAGAATCAAATTAGACAACTTGCAAGAATGTTGAATGAACGACCATAAGGGTCATTCCCTAAGAACACTGAAATAAACTCTAGGGAACATGTCAAATCACTGACCTTAAGAAGTAGGCAAGAGTTGCAAGTTGAGAAAGGGAATGATAAGGAAGCAATTGAGAAAGAAGTGAAAGTCAAAGGTAAAGAAAACATAATGCCACAAAAATCAAACAAAAGTACAGAGCCACCTATCCCTTTTCTATAGTACTTGAAGCAAGATTACACTAATCAAAACAAGCAATTCGATAAATTCCTCAATCTTTCTAAACAATTACCAATGAACTTATCTCTTGTTGATGCTTTATTATAAATGCTAAAGTACGCGTTCTTAAAAGTATGCAGAGTTCTTAAGAGGAAGCTGCAAGATCTTTCAACTTTCACACTTAGCAAGGAATGCTTCATACTACTCCAGTAGAAGCTGCCAAGGAAATTACTAGATCCATGGAGTTTTACTCTTCCTTATATGCTTGGAAATTTGTCAATAGATAATGCTCTAGCAAATTTAGGAGCTAGTATTAATTCAATGTCATACAAATTGTCTAAAATGTTAAGGTTAATAGAACATAAACCAACATGCATATGCATTCAATTAGTTGATAGGCCCACCATACATCTTAAGGGCATCATAGAGGATGTTTTGGTACAAGTCGACAAGTTTATTTTTTTGTGAACTTTGTTATCCTTGATATAGATGAGGATCTTGACATTCCATTAATCCTAGGTAAACCCTTCCTAGCTACTACTAGGGCTGTGATTGATATAGTGAACATAAGCTTATCTTAAGGGTCAAAGATGAAGAAATTGTTTTCCAAAATTTCGATTCAATGCACAAGTCTCTTAACTCAAAGTGCATAAGCTATGATGTTGATTCTATTAATGTTATTGAATGTTTATAGGAAACACTTGTTAAGGAACATATGAATTGTAGCGACCCTAATAGGGGCCTAGTAGTATTGCTTAAAATTTTCATATCATGTGTGCACCCATGATAAGAAAATCGCCTTGCAAGTCAGAGATTGCAAGTCTCTAAATAGTTATTTGCTAGAGTCTTCAATTTTAGTTCGTTGACTCATTATATAATATATATAATTATGGATATCCAATTTTTCCACAATTCCTCAGAACCGCAGAGAATCGGTATCCCCTACCAAAATAATGAAATAGGATAGACAATTTCCGAAAATTCTAAACTTACTAAAGATAGTAAACTTAAATGAGACATTAGTCGTTTTTCGGAGCATTCCGAATTAACTACACAAGCTTTTCATCATACTGATTCAATGGTAGGACTCTGCACTCGATTCCTATCCCCTTTCCTAACTATCGATCAACCTGCAAGGAAAAGAACTGTTGGGGTATAAGATTACGCTTAGTGAGATAATTACCCTCGTCAATACCACATAGCAGAAATTTATTATATGTACAATCATATGAATGCATGAACAACCACTATGCTAAACAACGCATGCAGTGACCTAGGAACTGCATACGACTTAGAATTACGCCCCCTGAAGTCGGGGTTTGGAGATAATTAACCAACCCAAACCAAAATCCGGGTTCTAGACCTTGGGTTTTAATTCATTAGCACTACTGTGCTTAAGTCAAAACAAAACTATGTATATATATACATATATATATACTTTCATTACTGAATAATAAATCATATTTCTAAAATCCCAAGTCTAGCGGTGTGGTGGCATCCGCAATCCACAATTACACGCCCTAAGCAAAAGCCACAAGACTCGACCCCTCGCCGACGGTTGGCATCTCCCGGTGCCTAGTAAGCCCATCAGCTTAGGTCAAAGACTCAATATATATATGATGGCATAACTAGTGCCCAATCCTGCAAGAAACTCGTATTCCTGTGAGTCACCTCTCATCTTTTGCGTAAAGCGGCAGTCGGTGTTATCCGTATGCAATATGGGGAATGCATGATTCATTTTGAGTTCTTAATCGTACAAGTGATTAACTTGATTTTTAGAGTAACCAAACAATTTCATTCCATACAATTCACATATATATATGCACTACAAACAATTCCCATTATTATATATAATTAAAAAAAATCATCGCATTCATCCATAAATTCAAACACATGCATCTCCCATATCCCACAAGCATCCAAATTTATATATATAGTTTAGGTGCATCTATTCTACAAGCACAATCAAGTAAAGAGTCATCGGGAATTTACTTACCCAATTATGCAGATCAATCAAAATAATTCGAGATAGGTCGTCTCCCTAAAGCCGGGTCCCCTGGACATCGCAAATACGATACTATAAGGATTTGAATTAAAACCTAGAAAGCTAAGCTAAAACCCTTTAAGTTATACTTTAGACTTGGTTTCATAATTTTTCCTGGTTTTACTTAAAAGTTCAATCGCATATAACTTTCTCGTTTTAAATCCGATTTTTATGATCTTATAGTCAATCTTCATCGTTTTCGAGTCTACTTTAACGTGGTAAGGTTATATTTTCGAAATGAGGTATACAATCTTGTCCATGGGTCAGAACAGTAGCGTTCCTCATGTGTTGGAGTGTTTTTGGGCCTTGTTTGGTAAATGGGCTTTTTGATAACTTGAGAAATCCTTTGGGCTTGGTCTTAAGATTTTATCTTAAGCTGAAAATACTCCTTGAGATCAGATTTACAACTTTGATTTATATTCCTAAGGCTAACAACCACTTCTTAGGCCTTTTAGTGGGCTTAAGTTGTCAAATGGGCTTGTTTTTGGTTCAAACTAAAGTTAATGACTTTGGTGGGCTTATAGGGCCTTAGGTGGATTTCTTATGGGCTTCAAAACAACTTCTCTTGGTACTTTAAGTTGCTGGTAAGATTTTTATGGAAGGCCCATCTTAGAGTTCTAGGCTTGTTTTGAGAGTTTTAGGCTTGGTTTTGAGTTTTAGGTTTTATATGCTTACTATACTTGCTTTAGTTAATATTTTCACTTTGTTCTTTCACTTTTATCATATTTTTAAGCCTCATTTTCCCACGTTCCAGATCTGTTCATGTTGGTCCTAAGGGGTCTTTACTTGGTTTTTCAACTTGTTTCATCATTTCCTTAAGTTTAGGTGGTAGATTATGGACTTAACTACTTGTGTACAAATCTTAACTTAAGTTTCCTTCCATCAAATGATCCTTTAACTCATGTTCCATGTAAAGAAATAAAAGATCTTATACTTAATACAACTCCCATATCATAGCTCATGTCATACAAAGTTGATTTCTTCATAAAACTTCATGTGATGGATTTTTCCTTAACTTAAGTCTAGATTTGAGCATGTTTAACTTAATGGAAACAAAATCAACATCCAAATGACTATGGAACCCTCACATCCAGCATGCTTATCCTCCATTAAAGTTCTCATTTCAAGATTTTCTTAACTTAAAATCTTCCATTCAAAGCATTAAACAAATGTCCATACAAAACACCAACTTTACATGCTCATATTTCAACTTCATGTAAGGGTTTTAGGGTTTGTTTCTTAAAACGATTTTTTGTGCTATAACAACTCAAACCTTACTCATATCTTCAAGAAATCCAAGTCTTCTAACATAAATATTAATCTACACATCACAAGAAACACTTACTCGTCCTTATTGCAAAGTTTGGTGGTTGTGCATTAAGGTTCCTCTTAAGCCTTTAACTTTGCTTCCTCCTTTTTGCTTACCCTTTGAAACTCGAATCTTTTGGTCTTTTGGAAAGGGGTTTATGGAAGATTCTAATGGTCTTAGATGATCTTAAATGATGAAAGAAAATGGCACATGAACAAAGGGAAAAATGCCGTGAGTTAAAGCTTCAAAATGGAAGAAAATGAATTTTGTGGGGTAAGGTTGTTTCCCCTTTTCATGTTTTTTTCAAAAGAGAGAAAGATGAAGTGAAAGTGAAATTGAAAGTGAGAGAAATGGGGAAGAGTGTGGCCGGTTGGAATGGTGAGAGAAGGAGTGTTTAAATGTCTTGAAAGTATTGTCTTAAAGCTTACAAAAAGTCAACAATTGCAACTCTTGATGATGTAAGCATTAAGGGGTAAATAGTAATGTGTAAGGAGAAGTGATTGATGGTTGAAAGACAAGAGTATGGCCCCCCTTTCTTCCTTGTTTAAATCTGCCATTTCAAGTCCTTTTTGTCCATGGAATGGTCTTGTCTCATTTATTAAAGTTAAGCTTATGAATTCTTGTGAAAATTTGTCCATATGTAGTATAAGTGAAGAGGTGATAAGGAAATTGTCTTATCACTAGATTTTGATAAGTTATCAATTGATAAATGATTCCAACTCTCAATTGATAAGTTATCTAAGGTGATTAGTTGGTCTACTTATTTATGTGTAAGGCTTATGCATGAAGATAAGGGCATAGCCTTATAGAAAATTATTTTAGGATTTTTATCTTACATTGTTTTGTGATTTATGATTTGATTTTTGTAGAATTGTGAAATTTTCTAAAGTTGAATGAAATTATTCAAATTAAATTATCGATTAATTATTTAAGGCTAAAATTCCTTAATGGTTTTAAGGTTTAGGGTTTTAAGTAGCTTCAGAGCTCGCAGTTATTCAAGCTCGGGTTTTATCGACAATTGGCTTTTGAATTGGAAAAATTTAATTCGTTTCTAAATATAAACTTAAGTTTTTGGTTCGGTTGATCTTTGGGAACGTTCGGGAGGTACTCCTAATCAAGTCTTAGGCCTACTAAAAGTAGGGTTTACATGAATCATTGCTTTGAAAGGGAGATGGAGAGATGGTGAAAATCCCTTATCAGTCTAGAGTTGTAGCTCAATTGGGAGCTAATGAATCTAGTGTAGTAAAGAAGGGGTTTGAACCAACTTTTAGACCAAGGGAAGAAAAGTTAAAACCTCCTAAGGAGAAGCCACTAATATGGAAATGGAAACAATCAAAAGAACAATTAGAACATACCTTTGTAGTGAAGAACTTAAAGTCATCGATGACCACTTCATCTAAGTGAAAAGTAGATGAAAAGAAGAAACTCGAAAGTTATGAGTTTGATGAGTGGTGTGATAAGAAGAAAGCAAGTAGAAGCCACATAACAATAAAAGAGAAGTTGTGAGATCAATGGAAAAAGGGTAAGTCTATACTTATGTCATTCCCAGGGCACCATTTTTCCTTACACATAGATAGTTACACGATTGAGAGACACTATTGTGTTTACCACACTATATAAGCCACTCCCAATTTTTCTCTCTTATACTCTATCCTTTCACTCATATGACTAAAACACACATTCATCTCCTCCTTTCATCCTCTTATGCACACATACACATATATACACACACTTCATGAGTAGAAGTGTAGAATTGCCTTGATTTACACACTTTGTTCTTCATTATAGCACTTAGGGTTTTAGTGTTAATCAATATAAAAGTGTTATTCATTCATGTAGTTAAGGAATAAGGTGTTTAAGCATGCTTAGAATCTCTTCTGTAACAATAATTGTATGGATTGCATAAAAGACTTGCTTAAGAACACAATTACATCATGTATGCCTACCAAGTGTTTGACAAATGTCCTAAATGAGCTATTGTGTTATTTCTTCTACACTTAATTATGATTTTGTTATTTTTTTTTAAGTTTGAGGAAACTTTTAATCAACAAAATAGTGACTTGAATTGTCGTTTCTTTTGAAAAGGACCAAGGCACCATGAACTAAGATTTAAGTTAAGTAGAAGCTCAATAAGAAGAAGAAGTTGAGGAAGATGAAGGAGATGGGGAAAAAATAGCTGTGGATGAGAGTTTAGAAGAGATGGTGGACGATGAGGGTGATGTGGAGTTTGAAGAGAATGAAGCAGATTTTATGGATGATGACTTCAACTAGGAAGATATTGCTAATGAATGGCTATTTCTTATTTGCTTTATTCAATATGGCTATACTTGCTCCTAATAGACTTATGATATTTGCTAGACTACCTTTTATGATTTATTACTTAGTTTTTAGTTCTTTTTATTTTTTTCTCCTTTACGTTTTTGTTTTGTTTGGTGTTTAGTGAAGTTATGTTGTGAAGTCAAGGATATGGAAGTTGGAAGCTCTTTATGAAGATTGCATTTGGATTTATTGACTTTATATTTCTTGGGCTACAAATTGTGTTACTCAAATTTTAGAGAAGTACTACTTTCTTTTCCTACTTTTATATCTTCTTAACCCTTATGTATTTGGTTCATACATTTTCCATTATATGACTTATTTCGTACATTGAGGACAATGTATGGTTTTAAGTGTAAGGAAGGGGAATATAGAAATTGTTTCTATTTAGGAGATCAATTTTTTACATTTAACCTAATTTTTTTCAATTAACTTGTAATTATGTTATATATTGATCACTTCCAATGGATTGTAATGAATATTTCAATACTTGATCTTCGATGAATAAATTACACAATACCATAGTTAATAGGTGAAGTCTTTGTGTTGTAAAGTTATGAGTTATTTAGTCTAGGATTTTAGGACTTAAGATTAAAGCAACATCACTAGTTAGGAGTTAGTTTAGACTATTTTAAAACTTGCTTTGATTTATACTTTCTCTTAGAAATTTTAAGAGCCTTATAGTCCTTAGCAAACAAATAAATGAAATTTATCTTTTGAGAAACCCTTGAAAACTTAAGATAGTTGGAGATAGAAAGTGATAATAATTGTATGAATAATCAATAATAAAAAAGCAAAATTTGTAAGAATTTACCTTAGCCTCTTAGAAGTGCGAGGTTAAATTCAACTACCAATGCCAAAGTAAGCTTAAAGAATAAATTAGAATGGATCAACCTTAGTCCCACAAAATAGCGAGGTTCTTTCCTACTAATAATATGAGGGCTAAGTTGGTATGAATCGATCTTGATCTATTAGAAGAGCGAGATCCTTTCTCGCTACCCACATAAATGTACTTAAATGATGTGCTTAATTAATAATACAAATTAAGTAAATTTGAAACCTTCCTAACGAAAGCATGAACTAAGGGGATGATTAGAGGATAAGTGGATGTAGTATGTGTTTATTTTGAATTATGGAGCTTAGCAAGATTGAAGAGATGGTTGTATAAATTTTAATTAAGTGGGTTAAAATTTTGTGACATTTTCCTAATTAATGAGATATTAAATCTAATTATGAGTACGAGAATCTTTGATTAAATGACTTGAGTAGCTTGTGAACTCTGTAGTTTGTATCCTTTGGATATTAGGAAAAGGATTGAGTATAAGAGTTAAGGAAGTTGTTTAAAGGAAATTGATCAGGGTTGCAAGTTGATTCTTTTTTTACGTTAAGTATAAATTTTGGCTGATTGGTAATTAGTGATAGTTTTTAACTTGAGAATCCTTGTTTTGATTTTTTTTTTTTTTATATATTTGCTTGAGGATAAGTAAATTCTTAAGTATGTAGAAGTTTGATAAGTTTCTATTGTATGTATTTTATATTAGTGATTTTTGGTAAATTTCCCTTGAATTTTGAGTTTATTTTCGGAAATTGATACTTAATTAAGTAAAATCTTGTTTTCTAGGTTTTAGAATGATTTGTCGAAGAAAATGAGAAGATAAAAACAAGTTTCACTCAATTTAGAGCTAAAACAAGAAAATTATGAAGGTTTAATGATCAACATAACTGAACAACATGACTATGTCGTTTTCAAGCAATTTCAAATTACTATAACATGTTACATGGTCAAAGGACATGACCATGTCCTTAGTCATGTCATTTCCGATTTTGAAAATAAAAAACAAACAAACAAAAGAAAAGAATAAGATGTGAAGGTAATGAGTTATATGACTAAGGGACACAGTCATGTCCCTGATCGTATCATTGCAACGAGTTTTATTTTTCCAATCTCCTATTTAAAGATTCACTAAGGTTTTTCAGAGAGAACCTTTTGGATGAATTTTAGACAACTTTTTAAGACAAGAACCTAGAAGAGAGCAAGATAACATCGAGACTTTAAGATTCAAGCTTTTTCTTTAATTTCATGATTCACTCTTCTACCTTTCTTTACTCTTTCAAGAAAGATTATTACTTTATGATGCATAAAGAGTAAATCTTTTGTATCTAGGTCTTGCAGAACCTAGATTTATTCATGTGATAAGGATTTTATTAGATCTAATGAATTGTTTTATTTTTTCTTGATTCCACTATGTGTGTTTAATGTTTAGATTGTTGTTTTCCATGGATAGTGATCTAAAACCTATTATCATATAAAAAAATCAAGAGATTTCTTATAAGATTAGATCTAAGGATAGTTGATAAAGATTTTTGTAAGATTAGAGATAATTTATAAGATATTTCCAAAATCTTGATTTATATTATAAAGAATTCATTGCGTAATAATACAATCTTAAGTCATGCTATTGAGAAGAAATTATAATAAGTGATTTCAAAATTAGGATTAATTGACTTAAGGAAGTGATTAACTTCAATTGAGAATTCTGCCAATTAAGAAAGATTAAAGAAAAAAATTAGATTATTTTTAAGGAAAATCACATGTTAGATTTAGGAGAAATAATGATCTAGATACAGTTCCAAATCTTAAATTAATCTACACTTTTTATTGCTTTCTTGTTTAAGTTCATGAATAATTTTTAATTAGCTCTTAACTTATTAGCTGCTATAATTTAATTTAGGTTCTTTAACTTTCTACAAATTTAATTTGTGGGTTAGATAATAGCTAATTAGATAATAGAGATCTAGTGAGTACCGACAATCATGTCTTTGAAGGGATTGACATTATGACTTATATATGGTCGCTACAATTTAATAAGTGCACTTGCCTGTACTAGTAGCCATTCTAGTTTGAGAGCAGCAACTGATAAGACATCTCTGAAAGACTTGATGTTCAAGAGCTATTTTGAGAGTAGGTAAGAATACTTCACAAAATGTTAGCACATATATATTAAGATGAGAAAAGAATATAAACGAATGAATGCAAACATATGTGGCACATGGAAGTAAAGAAATTTAAATTCACAAGAGACCTATAATGTGGCAAAACATCACTAACTTCTATTAATTTTTTGCAATTGTAAAGTTTGCATCACTTATTCAAAAGAAAGAAAGAAAAAACAATTTCCTAGAAAGCTATATTTTATTCTTCTTATTGCAACTAGATTTAACTAACACTTTCTTCCTCTTCTAAATCTTAGGAGTCTCCCTCTCTTTGATCTTACCCTTAGCCTTCTTTAGTTGTACTTCTAAGGCTTTTACCTTTTGGTGATATTCCTCATAGCAAACCTTCAATTCTTACTCTCTTTCTCTTGCTTACTTTAGTGTGGCTTCAACTTAGGTCTTCTCTTTCTCCTTGACTTCCTCTATCTTTTAGCTTCTAAAAGTTAATGATAGAGGAACTCTTTGTTTATCTAAACGTTATTCGGCATACCTTTGATAATAAGGGTAGTCTTACTCCTACACCAAAGAAACTAGATCCATAAGAGCTTAGACACCTTGTCAACTACCAAAACATGAAGGTCATGAAAGTCGAGCGAAATGAGCTCTAGTGATGGCCTCTAAATTATATTCTAAATAGGCCTAATAACCGAAATGTACCCGGTGTAGATGTTGAAGCTAATCAAAGGTATTGCTTTGAAGCCTTCATACTCCTTTATCATTTGTTCACTTGAGTACCATCTGGGTGTTTAAAGCAATTCTTCAACTTTCATGTTCTTAAAATATCGGACCTAATAATGGGTAGCTATAGTTTTAGGTAATTAGATCTGTTAAAAGATTTGATGAGATCATATTGCCGTATGAACTTAGCTTGGTTAAAGCTAATTCAATGGCCCCTAATATGACTAATGAACTAAATCGAGATTATAGCCATTTTGGTCATCAAATCCCTATGCTTCTTTCTTTTGAAGTGATTCAATGAGCAGATTTGGTCATCTAAGAGAAAAGGTATATACGACTTCTTCAAGAAACTAGGCTGCTATATCTATAACTCTAAAGTGAACACAATGTTTCCCATCTAGGAATAGGATTGCACTAAAGATCATTAGAATATTGGCGTTAACCTAATGCTAGTGCTAAGTTTCTAGATTTGCATAGAAAATGTCCTGCTTCTCTTTCTACCTCAACTTAATAGAGAGCCAAGTGATGATGTTGTCTATTCGAATAGTCTTCCCTCAAACCAAGACCCAGTTTATCTTAACCTTTCTAACTCCTAATAACTTGCTAAAGTTTTTTAGCATAGCAACTTCAAGGTTTGGGAAGGAGATGTCATTAGTAATAGTTGGAGCCTAAAACAATTAGGAATACTATTCGATAGTTAGACTCAACTGATATGGGCCAAAGCAGAATGCAACAGCTTCAAGCTACCAAAAGTATATTAAAGCCTGCATTAGGGTAATGTTTGGAACAATAACTTGTAAGGATAGTACATGTCAATCTTACTCATGATGAATTCTTGCCTATCTAGGCTAAAGAGCTAAAACTAAGTCTTAAGTGATTTTTAGCATTTATGAGGTAGGTGAACATGAATCTCCTCGAAAGCAACTTGAGTTGAGCTAACCATATCAACAAATGGTACAATTACAATCAACGCCTATTCTAAACTTTACATGTAATCTTTACAAGTCATTTATAAGGAAAATTACAAAGGAAGAAAGGAAAATATAGGGAAATTACAACATCTTCATAATTGCAATTCTTTACTTTGGGTTTGCTACATTACGAACTCTTGTCACTCCTTTGAAAGTAAGTTTCATGCAAGAAAAAGGATGGGTTATAAAGGTCCTCAAGTTCTATGACCTCACATGTTTTCGAAGAAATAATTCCTTAGTCATATTGAAACTTGAGTAGGGTAGCCTGATTGACCTTAGAAGGTGCCTACCTACCAACATTCAAAACATACACAATAACCCCCCTCCTAAGGTCTTAAGACGACCTGGTTCTGACTATATCTACCACATACTCTAATGTGACTTAAAGTATTTGCAGTAAACACAAACTATGAATGGACACCCGAAGTTCAATGGAGATGAGGAAGTAACAAGTAGAACGAAGGTTTGAATGCAAATGTGAATGGATATCACATACCAAGACATAAGTACAATCAAGGTTGAGCTCAAATGAGGGTTATATGTGACTCACTAACTTTCTCAAATGAGGGTTACCATAATGTTGAGGAGAAGATTGATAAGAACACAAAGGGATTAAAGAGGAATAGTATGCTTAATAATCACAACAAAGGGAGACAAGCTCGTAGCAAGTTTACAAGGAAAGTTTCTTAGAGAAAATAATGCTCTTGATTATTGTTGATGTCTGTTAATTACAGATGTTGTTATTTATAATACATCCTAAAACCCTAGTGGCAAAAATGCAAATAGAGTATAAGGCCTTAAACCCTAAAGTAAGACTACAACTAAAGTTAAGGAAAATATTTACAAGTGTACAAAACTGTGCACTTAACAAGTAAGTTAGCATGCGGGTCATTCGAGCTGTTTTGGAATGAGTACAATCTAAACTAAGTGGGGTCAATAGTTAATTGTCTTAGTTTGAGTGAGAGTCGTTGAGGTCCAATAATGCTATGTCAAGCTAGTTATGAGGTCGGCCTACAATTGTTGAGCTCTAGGATTAGTTGGCACTAGTTTTGTCATGCCGTATCGAGCTATTCTTTGGACTTGGGTCTTAGGCTATCTGGTCTCTCGGCTTCTTGGCAAACGATAGACCTATTGTTGAGTTGTACCTTTTCTACCTCTCAGCCTCTAGCTATTAGCTTAGCCTCGGATGGGGTAAGTTGCCTCAATTATGGATAAGTTAGCCTTTATCTAGAATAGGTCAGCCTTAATTTACAACACATCGACTTCGGCTTTGAACAAGTCAACCTCAACTTGCTATAGGTTAACCTTAGCATAGAGATAGTCATAGGTTGATTCTTATGACATAAGCGTTAGCACAATTATATATAATTATATACAATTAAATACCTAAAATAGCTAGAAAATAAGCATTAGCACAATTATATACAAAAAAATTTACTTAAAATAGTATAACTTAATACGAGTATTTGGAATAATAATTCTAGTTTTGGAAGTTTTTAAATTGCTAGCCTACTTAACTTCTTTAGTAAAGTCACCAAACTGTCGAGCTTGAATATTTTTTGTTTTTTTTTTTTCGTTTTTCTTAATTTGATTTAAACTAAACTCTATTTCTATTTAGTTTAAACCTTCAACTAAATTTAAGGAAACCCAATGTTCTCTTTTTTTTTTTTTTTTTTTTAAATCAAAGTTGCCACCTGATAGAATCGAGAAAAGGTGATTAAATTAGAATTAATTAGATAGGATCAAACCAATATAGTTCTATTTTTTTTTTTTGTAAAACTTTAAAGTGTGGATTATATTTATTCTTTGAAAAAGGCTAGATTTATGTTTTTTTCATTTATTTTTCTTTTCTTACAAAACATTCAAAAATCCTAATTTTTATTGCTTGGTTTTGAAGAAAAACCCTAAAAGGAATCTAATTTTGAAAACACAAAATTAGAAATTTTCATTTTTTAAAAAACCAACTACTTGACAAAACCATTATTATTTTAAAAAAAAAACACCAAATAAAAATAGTAATTTAACAAGATAAAAAATACACCAATTTAAATGAGAAAAAATATGAATTTTAACAAAAGATGCAATTTTCCTTTAAAAATGCAATTTTTTAATAAAAAAACATGCAAATTTTCATAAAAATGCAAAACAAAAAATGTAATTTTCATGATAAATATGCAAAAATAACCAACCAATAGAAATTGACATGAAAGACGTACATAAAATTCATGTTGATAATTATTTCATGTAAATGGCCTATTCAGGTAAATTTAAAAAAAAAGCTAACATCATATATTTTTATTGTCACATGCTAAGAATTCACAAAATGACAATCAAAAATTAAAAAAAAAAACCATTAATACAAAAAAAAAAAAACCTACACAAAAATTATACTAAGTTAGTATGGATAAAATTATATTACCAATAAAATAACATAAAATAAATGAAAAAAAAAAAGTAAAATGAGAAACTTCCCATACTAGCATACAAGTCAAATCAGGTAGAGGGGTAGGCACATGGGTCAGGTTCAATTGGCTCAATCGCACTTGGGATAGATCTTGGCTAAAACTAAGTATAGCAATGGGAAAGGCTTTGTATAAGGCTCTCCAATCACCAAATCAAGGGGGAAATCACACTTTCATGAGAAAGTTATTAGCAAAATTGAGTTTAGTGATGCGTTAGTGGTTAGTTTTGATTGGCATAAGGGCAGTTTTAAGGGTTTTGGAACTTGTTAGGATGGTCATTTTTGTATGAGGGTGGCATTTTAAGGGTACTTTAAAGTGGTGGCACGTAGTGGCTTAAGGTTGATTAGAAATTTGTCTAAAGGTCACAGCCGACTAACAAAAGTGGTTGGTTTAGGCATTTTGGTAGTAGAGGTTTGTATGTGGTGGCTTATCTATGTGCTAGTAATTTGTAGGTGGGTCATGTAATAGAGAGGGAGTGCTAATGGTGGTTAGAGAGAGAGTTATTTGGTGCATATATCTATTTGAATTTCGAGTGTCCAATGTAGGACCCTGTAAAAATTGGTAATTAATTCACTATTGGTCAATCTAGAGATAATTTGTAAAATTTAGGGTAATCGTGTAAATTATTCAATTGAGCTAAAATTATACAATGAGTTAAAAATATTAAGAGAAATGACTCCGTAAGTTTAGAATTAGGAAAATAAAACAATAAAATAATTAAAGATTAAATCATTAGGTTATAGGTATATTATTCATTATTTATCGTAAAGGTGTAGAACGAGTTCCAATAGTTAACGAATTGTTACTGATATATTATATATAAGTACATAAATTAATAAGAAAAAATGAAAAGTTTAACACTTAAGACATATTTTAGAAAATATGAATTATATCAATGTCCTTAAAATTAAGTTGAACCCTCATGGAGTAAGTAATAAAAATTAAAAGAAATAACTGTATAGCTTTAGTATCTCAAATTAAGCTCATTTATATACGATTCTATTAAAATTATTAAGTTTATTAGGCCTAGTAGCTATACCATAGAGTTTTATAATTTTAAATATAATTTATGATAAATCTTTTGAAATCAACTACATAATTTTAATAATTAATAATAATGAGTAAAATACCCTAGAAGATGTATATAAATAAGTTCCAAATAATTAATGAAACCTGTCTATATATATCATATATTAAAGAAAAACATAGTTAAGGCCTTATTTTAGAATGTAAGACCAATGAAAAAGTAGGTTGGAATAAGACTAAATGGTAATATGAGTTCTTCAAAAGTTATAAGGAATAGTCTTGTAAAATTGGATTTTGAAAGTAAGTTAAAATACAACTAATATAGATTATAACACAAAGTTTATCAAGTTAAATTTTAATTAGTCTATGATAGAAATTTTAAATTAAATGTATAATATAATGTTATACTATTTTAAAAGTATATTATGAAACTTTATAAATAATAAATCATGATAAAATTATATTTCGAAGATTACATAAAATTGGACTAATAAAAGGAAAAAAAAGAGAATATAATGCTTCAACTGTCTTAACCAAAGTCAGGCGATGAAGTTTCCTATATAAATGGCTTAAGCCATGTGTTGAAACATAATGAGAATTAGAGAGAGGTGAGGGTAAGATTGAGAGAAAGAGAGGAGAGGAAGATGGAGAACGATGAAGGAAGAAAAAAAAATAGGGAATAAAAAAGAAAATGAAGAAGATGATTGGAGGGTTTAAATTTTTTTGATGTCTGGTAGTTCCAGGTAACTTTGTTTTCATAATTATAGAATTATTTCTTTTAATTGATATTCAATTATCATAGAAAAAAAAATATCCATAATTCCATTATTTTCCTAAATTGAGTACTTTATATGTACGATTACATAAATTTCTTCTTTTTCAAATTTTCAAATTTTAAACTTAGAATATTGATAGTTATGTTTTTGTTATTTCAATTTAATAACTCGTACATATATATATATATATATATGAATCGTCTTTTCTGTATATATATAAATAAGTCATGTATTCAAAACAGTATCTAATTTATCACACCATTGATACATGTGATACAATATGATAATTTAACGTATAAGATAAATTACATATTGTATACTATTTTAAACTTAATTAGTGCTATTTAATAAAATATACACACATACTATAGACATACATTACTTATTGAGTGATACTTTTACTAATAGCATTATGTTAAAATTATATATATATATATATATATATATATAACAAGGGTTATACGAAAAGTAATATAGAAAGAATGGTATATATTTAGCATGTATATATGTAATAGAACAATATATATATTTAATAAAGCTTCAATTATAAGAAATATAGAATCTGAATAACTGAGTAAAATTATAACTTTAAATTAAACGTAATGATTTGAAACTTATATGTAATAAAGTTATAAATACTAGAATGTTATTTATATTAAAGGAGCAAGTAGCGATAACATAACTCGCTTTAGACTTGAGTATGCAAATCGAAGACTTCAAGTAAGTTAGGATCCATGCTTCATGGCATGTTAAGGTACTGTGTTGTAATACTTGGAACCTAAGAGTGGTTTGCTTGTACTTGTAACTTAGTTAAATGTACGCATATTTCGTATGTGATTGTTACTTGAAATGTAGACTTGGAGTGTTGCTTTGTATTCTCATATTTGATTCACATTGTTTTGTGAAATGGTTGATCACTACCTAACTAAACATAACTAAAGACCAATCTTTTACTAGCTGGACATGCATAGCAACCACTAAGGGGAAAAGATTAGGATTCTTAGGCCAAACACGGATCCTCCTAAATGAGGATAGCTGAAATGGTCTTTTTCCCATCCTTAGTCAAACTAAGTGACAGACAAGGAGGTCACGACAAGGGTGGGGATTATGGTTCAAAGGTGGTTACTGGTTGAAGGTGTATTCCATTGCACAAGCTCCAATTTGGTTTCAATTTGTGAGTATGCTACATCAAACTCCTTAACTTGGATTAAAGTAGGCACAATTTCTCTAATCTCATAAAAGACCAAATAACATTATGCGATGGCATTTGCTTACTTGCATTACATTTCATTAAAAAAATTTGATTGAAAACCATGTTTATGCCTGATGTGCTCTTTTGTCTCTATCTTGCTTACTAAGTTAGTTGTGCTCACATCTCTATAGACCTTACTATAGGTTAATTAATAATTAAGGAGGTTACACCATAACTACCCTTAAGATAGTATACTTTGACTAAGGAGTGAGGACAATTGATGACTTATAAGAACCAAACTTTTGCTTAGCCATCTTTTACCTTTAATGTAAACTAATTGGCATATGGTACTGTAGAGATGCTACTAGTTTCCAATATGTTGTACGTAAATGCCAAAACCTCTGCTTTTTGTAAACATTTCAAGAATGCTAAAATCTTTAGTTGAATGGAAATACAACTATTTTACTAATTTATAAACTACTAATGTTCTTGAGCATGTATTTCAAAAAGCTCTAACACAAGTTTTACTAATAACAGGTATAGAATTGGATTCTTCAAAGTGATTGAGCTGAGTATGTCTAATGTGAACTAGGTCTATGGTAGTAGCTGTAAGGCCAACTTCTACCTTAAGATAGTTCGCACAATGTGTTTGTTATGACTCCATCTCTTTGGAGTGTAATACTCAATCCTCCTTATTATGCTTACTAAGCTCTTTTATAATTTTTTATCCAAATCTTTTTAAACTTAGATCCAATTATGCATGGATGAAGTTAGGGTTCTTGTCGATTTTAACAAATCTTTATTAGATGAGTTTTAGTTTAAATTTTTGTTAGATTTGTCAGTTTCACTAATGGTTGTCGAGCCTAAATTTTCGGTTTTTGGCTTTCCTTAACTTGATTTAAGTTAAACCCTTTGCTCATTTAGTCTAAACCCTCTACTAAAGCTAAGAAAAACATGATTTCTTTATTTTTGAAAATATTTTGGAGCACCACCTAGTAGTGCCATGAAAGGTGGATAAATTAGAAACAATTAGGCAAATCGGTTCTATTTTAGCCACTAGCCTGTTATTTTGAAAATCCTTGGAAAAAATTTCCAAGAAACCAAATATTGTAAGTTTAAGGGCTATCCTATTAAACCCATATATGAGTACAACATTAACTTTCCAAATTTAACTTTGTTTTTTCAAATTACCCTTCTAAAAATTATTCTAATTATGAGTAAATAAATAAATAGATAACATTGTATCTACTTATAAAAAAGAATAAAATAAAAAATTATTTACAAAAGGGGAAAAATAATTTTTTATATATTTTAAGTCATCTTGGAAGTATCTATGTACCTACTATTTGAGATCAGATTTTCGTAGTTCATTTCCCAAAATTTAAATGTATAAGTTTATTTTAATTTTGAAAAAGAGTTGAGTTTACTTGCTTAATTCATTAACTACAATTAGTAAAAATGTAAAAAAAAAAGGGGCCTAATTTGAGTGATATTATCCTTTTGAAAATTCTAAATTGGCCTTAACTTTGTAAAACATTAATTATTATTATTTTGTTTGTGAAAACATAGATGCTTTTCTAAGTGATAAAAATATATACATGAATATATATTATGTATATATTTAAGAAAAAAAGGGAAGGAAAAGCTATACCATGAATAGAAACATCTTTTTCCTCTTTTTTTTATATAATAACTAAGATAAAATAAATAAATAAAAAGTAAAGGAAAAACAATAAGATGAAAAGAAACTTTTTTTTCTCTTTTTTTATATATAATAACTTAAATAAAATAAATAAATAAAAAGCAAAGGAAAAGCAATACCATGAAAATAATTATATATATATATATATAATAACTAAAGCAAAATAAGTTAAAATAAATTAATTAAAAAATAAAGGAAAAAAAAAAAGAAGACTTGAAACAAGATGTAATCACGGGTTAAGACAAAGAATCTATACACAAGTTGGATTCGGGTCACATCTAGATCTTGAAGGGAAAGATGAGTTGTGATGTCTTAATAAGAGGCCTAGAAGGATTACATAAGAGTTTCATATCTCGTGTACACTCACAATATGAAAACCATCTTGTAAATTAGAGGTTGCAAAACTTTACTCAGTTAATTGTTATTCACATTTTAATTGTAGAACTAAATTATCTGTAAATTACTATGGACACCCAATAATTGACAGTTCATTAAAACCGTGGAGAATCAATATTTCTTACCAAATAATAAAACAGGATAAACCTACATAGGGTGTTCTCATACTAACTATAAATTTCCCTAGCTAAATCTAACTTTCTCATACATCTCTTGGATTAGTACTCTTGATAGTCCTAGCTTAAGCAAACCTGCAAAATAGATTGGTGGGAAGTAAGCTACACGAGCTTAGTGAGATATCCCTTTTACTATAAAAAAACAAGCAAGTTATCAAGAAATTATTATTAACAATCATATGATGCATGAACAAGAAGTATGCCAAATGATGCATGAACAATTATGCCCTTTGAAATCAGAGTTAAAGATTCATCAATGCCAATCACAACTTAGGTCCAACACCTAAGCCATTAACTAATTTAAAATTCCACATTTCATTAAAAGAATTATTCATTTCTAAACTATGGCAAAAACTGAACCTTTTAAGTTTGGCGGTGAGATGGCCTTCATTGTCAACACTCACACCCTATAGTAGAGGTCTCTAGATATGATCTTTAGCCATACGATTAGCATCTCCAAGTGCCTAATAAGCCCCTGGGCTAGGGTAGGGCACTTGTTGTATGAGTGCTTTGTATTGATAACTTTCATATCAATAGAATAAATATAACCTTTGCAAGACCCCTCATTACCTCCACATGATGTCATGATTGGAAAATATATACAATGTTGTAGTCATGCATGTTCATTTTAATTAATTAAACCAAATATAATTAGGTCTAGTTCAACTAAGTGATCAAGTAGTCCACAAACACTCACGATAGTTAACATTTAATAATATAGCATACATTTCATTCTCTTATGATTAAGGTATATTAGCACAACATTCAAACTAAAGTCAAACACATGCATCAACTTGAATGCCCTAGGCAATCAATTTAGTTATCTTTAATTAATTGTGCAACTAACTATATACATAAACAAGTATAGATTCATCGGGAGTACTCACTTGGTCATAACGCCTATAACTGCAAAAATCCTTAGCTGTTCTTGGAATTGATTCCCAAGTTGCTTGATAATAAAATAATGATGGTACTATAAGTCTCTGTTGAAACCATTTAATTGTCTAGGTTAATTTTGCTATATTATTCCTGGTTATGATTGAAACTTGTTTTTATGATATCTTTATTGTTTTAAGTCTAATTCTTATGATCCTATTGTCAATTTCATAGGATTTCAGATCTACTTTTGCATGGTGAGGTCTATTTTAGGATTTATCACCCACAATCATTCATTCAAGTGGGGGTTAGATTCAAATTTTTAATTGTACTCTCTTTACTTAGTTGATTTCGTAGCTTAGATAGGTGTTTGAGTGTTTAGAGCCTTGTTCTAGCTTCAAATATTCATTAGCTAGGCTTTTAATCTTTATTTAAGGTTATTAAATTAGTTAGGACAATTAAATTTAAGTCTAAGTTTAACTCTTATCATTTTAAAGCTTAAAGTAGTCTTTTTAACCAATTATGGGCTCAAAGTATACTTAGGCCTATTGTGGTCTCTTTTAATTATTTAGTGGTCATATTAACTTTCAAATCAAGTTCTACTTATTTACTTTAGTTGCTAGTCATATATGTTGATGTTTGGTCTAAGCTTGTTTTGTAGGCTTTTAGATTAATTTAAGCCTAATTAATGTATTAAGGCCTATACCATGACCCCAACTTACTCTATTTGACCTAATTACTTATTATCCATATTCATTAGTCCAATATCACCCAATTTCCAAATTCAGTACAATTAATTAATTGGGCCTTTAACTAGGCTTTTCTAAGCCTATGATCTAATATAGGCCTAATTACTTAATATTGGCATCTCTTGTCTCATGGTCTTACAAGTTCAAGCCCTAAGCTTTAACTAATCTTAATTGATCATGCTATTAACCTTCTAAATTTCTATTTACTATAGGTGTTTTCAACTTTAAATAATGATTAAACAAGTTTTTCTATGAATTAATACTCTACATGAATTAAAAATGATGATTAGTTCATCAAAATAGCTCTACATGCAATTTAATCTTCTTTTTTCTAAACTAACCATATGAAATCATAACGAAAGTGTGGAAATGCACATTTAAGTGTTGGCCTACTAAAGGGACATGGGTTTTATGGAGTTTTCTTCATTCCTTTTTTAAGTTACATAAGTGGATTCAACTATACTACTAAAAAACACAGCAATCTAACTAGTTTTACGAATGAACAAGTGAATATATGATCCTAAAATGACATGTACAAGATCAAGACATGATTAGCTTATTTTTCTAACCCTATGTTGTTAGAATTTCATAAGTATAGTTAATATAACTAAGAGACTAAGGTTAGGTGAACCTTAAATTATCTTGTATGAGTTCCAATTTTTCTCACTAAAAAACAAGATTGAAACACTTCCCTTTGAGCCCCTATGTTTGTTGCCAAGAAAGAGAGGGATGTTGTAGTTCAAATGGTGGTGGTCTTACTCAATTTAGTGGTGTGCAATGGAGGAAAAGTGAAAAGGCGCTTAGGTTAATGAGCGAGGAGGGGGTAGTGTGGGTGGGGTGTTCCAAAAACTATAACTTGTTCCCTTCCTCCTTGTTTTTCTTTTATTTTAGATGTGTGTTTAGAGAGTGTTTATAGAATTTATTCTACAGTAAAAATACAGATGAAGGGATAAAAAAGGGTTGATTATGAGTGGGTATAGTAGGAAATAAATTCCTTCCATTCTTAGTTATATAGTACGAGCACAAAGTGGGAACTATTTAGTTTTATGATTTTTGCCAAATAGGTTAAGGAATTGCCTCCTAAAAGTGAGTGCATTACCTAATCATATCGTCTAATTAATTAATTGCACTATCTTTTTATTATTAGAAATGTTTTTCTCCTAATTAATAATGATGTGTGAATGCCTCTAACTAATTATGATGCAATTAAGCTTATTAACCTTAATTACTAGTATATATGATCCTAATTGGCCATAGTATAGGGTTTCTCATGTTTAACTACTTTAATCGAGCCTATTGGTCATTTAATTTAGGTTTTCTAAGGGTTGCAATTAGTTATCACTAATTGATTATGATTTTAGAAGGCATATTGGGCCTATTTTAGCGATTTAATGAATTTTTAGTAATATATTAATAATGTGGCTATATGATTAGAGTTTATTAATTGAATAGTTTAATCATATAATTTAATATTTACTAATTAATTAAAGGTTGTTAATATTAATTTAGAGTTTCTAAAGTTGAGTTAGGATTAACTACGTGTTTGGGCTTAAGTAAGTCTTTTGAGTTTAGATGGTACTTTTAAGGTTTTAATTTTTATTTTAGAACTTTGAATATATTATTATGGTTTCTTATTTTAGTATTCATTTTTAATTTAGTCTTTCCTTTATATGGTTTAAGGGACATATATGGACTCCAACTATTGTAATAGGGTCAGGTTCAAAGATTTCAAGTGGCTTACATGAGCAACAGCTTAGGGACTTTGCACGGTAGCTTACGATAGGAATCTTAATGTGGTGATTGGAGATTCATGAGGATTTAATCAATGTAAGGGATGTGGATGGGAGTGCAATGGTGAATGGTGGCATTTTTTAGTGTTTTGAGAATTGGTGGGTGGCAATGTGTTTGCTAAGTGTGACTAAGGGTGGTTCGGAGGATGAAGGGATGTTAAGTGGGTGCATGGGGTGTCCTTAAGTGTCCTATGATGGTGTTTACGAGTAGGGAAGTAGTGGTGGCAGTGGTAAACGAAGTGGTAGCTACGAGTATAGAGAAGAAGTCCTAGTAGGGCTTCAATAAGGATGGGTTTAATCAAACTAAGAATGCTTTTGGGGTTTTTTGATGGTGGGAAAGTTGTTAGGAGTGTTGGTTTCTCTCAAAAATGTTTAGAAATTGAGAATTTCTAGAGAGAGAAAAAAAATGGGTGGCCATGGAAGCTTTAGTAAGAGAAAACTTCACTTTTTGGTTTTAAAAGATGATTCAAAGCTTTCTTGGTATTAAAAATGGCATCTTCAGTCACTATTTATAGCTTTTGAAGGTCGATGAAGCATCCAATCCAAAATCACATTCAACTCAAAGATTGAAATTATTGGGTTTTTGACTAATTTCAAATTCAATCTTTAAGAAATGTAATTTGATTCTATTGAAAACAATTGCCAAAAATTGTTCATAGACCTCCATTTTTTCTTAAAATACAAATTAAAAGCGTTGAAATGCATTAAACAAGCTTGAATCATGGAGGTACAGATTTGGAGTCATATGCACACATTCGATGTTTCCTCAATCTTTAATTTGATTTTTTAACCTTTTAAATATCTAAATCTAGACATGTTTTTAATTCCAATCCTTAGTTTGATGAATCAAATTGCATGTTTTTTACTTCGTGATTTCATCATTAATTTGATGAAAGCGAGCTATCTAGGCATGAGATTCACGGGAAAGTGAAGGAAAGTTTGAGAAAGAGAAAGAAAATGCTAGGCATAATCAATCAACAACTGATACATGTCCAGGCTTGACCTCTTGTACAATGGTGCATGCCTTAGCCACTAAGCTGTGACTTTTTCTCATATATAAGTGACCATAAGTTATATTTATTCTTATTTAGGCTAGCTCTAATTAAAAATAAAAAATAGAAAAATCTAGTCAACTTTAAGGTTAAAAAACTGGTTAGAGCCTTTTAAGTTATAGAAAATCAACTTGTTCTCATAGGCAAACATTAAGTAAATTAGGCATATACAAAAAATTATTTTTAAAAATGAGTTAATTTGATAGAATTATGTGCTTAGTTTTGTTTAACACTTAGTTTTACTTAAAACTTCAATTATTCATAAAATGGTCAATTGAAGTCTAATTAAGGAACTGTTTGAAGCTACGTTCAAGTTATATTATCTATTTTCAAAATATTTTAAAAGTAAGCAAGCTAAACTTAATCCAAAATTGATTTTCTAATTAAATACCTTTTTTATCAAAAAAATTGTAATTCTATCATATCGCATATACCTATTTGGCTTCTAATTGAGCTCTTTGACCTAATAAAATTATAAGACCCCTAAAACAAGACCCAACAACCCTTAAAATGACCTACAACCTACAATTCCTATTTTCCTTTAAAAAAATCTATTTTCCTAGCTTTTTTTGTATTTTTTTATTTTCAATTTCTTTGTAATTTTTTACTTTTTAATTTTTTTTTGTATTTTTATGTATTTTCTAATTCTTTTGTATTTTTTTTAGTTGGGACCCTTTCTTTAATCTTAGAAGAAATTCTTGGCCAAACCAAAAGAAAAAGAAAAAATAATTAGGGGGTAGGTCATATGCCATACACATGATCACATGCAAATCCCCTTGCACTTAAGGGGATTTGAACTTGTAACCTTCTTAACCCATATGTTCACTTAATTAGCTAAGCTAAGCTTAGTTTCATGGCATATTAGATAGCCTAAATAATAAAGTATCAATCCTCAACCATACTTAAATTTGAGCCTTCCAGTTCAAACCCAATTTAATCCAACGTATTTTAAAAAACAATCCAAAATATACATACTAAAGGACTTTCAATACAAGTTCAATTTAATGAATTCTAGGTCTTACATAATTTATCTAACTATTACTCAATAAAGGCCCACTTTCATGACTGCAAATTTATAACGAACTTTTACCAAAAAATATATTTTTGTAATAAAGCCCAATTTTTCAAAGATTCAAAATTTACTAAATTACTTGTATATTATTTATTATTAATATTGCTTGGTTTGACCTTAGGTGACTTGTTGACTTGACATAGACACTTTGACACTTTCTCCTTTTTAATTTTTTCAATTTTTTAATTTTTTTAATTTTTCAAATTTTTGTGTTTTTTCTCAATTTCTCAATTTTTTCTATTTTTCTATAAACTTAGAAAAAAAATAAAATATGGATAAAAGGATAGCCAAAATGGGGTGTCTATAGTTATATGTGCAAATGAAATTTTCATGTTTGATAAAATAAAAGTTCATTTCTACTTATAATTAGATATTATAAGATTTATTATCAATATTTTACAACTATATTGGTTCAATTCCCCTAATTAGTTTTTTGAAATATATAAATATGTGTTGTGCCCTATTTTAATTTCCTTAATTTAACTTCTATTAAGTCTAGCTTGTTTAATATAAGTTACTCGACATTAAATTAAAGAAAAGAATTAAAAAAAAAAATAAAGCTACCAACTAGTTTAATTGGTAAAAAATAAAATTAGGGCTTTCAAATGGGAGAATCTTAATTTGACTATTAGTTTGCGGATATTCTAAAAAAATTAATTTTTAGAAAATTGAACCAAAAAACCAAGTTTAGGGACTAACCTATTAAGACTAAGTGATTATATGAGAATTAAATAAGAAAAACCATTGGGCTTTATTTTTTGTAATTTGTTTAAAAATATTAAAATTATACTTAAATCCACAAAATATAACTAAAAATGATTTTTTATTAATTTTTATTACGAATTTTTTTTGGGAAAAAGGGAAAATTTTTTTTTTTTATTTTTTATACGGTTACCCTAAAGGTACCTACATACCAACTATTTAAGATTAAATTAGCCATAGTTCTGTTTTATAAAATTTTTAGTAGGTAGGTCATTTTTATATTGAAAACCAAGCTAGGTTTACATTTTTTTTTAACAATTTATTATTATTTTTAAAAACAATCTAAGAAATCTAATTTTTCCAAATTTAAAAAAACCTAACTAACTAAATCTTTTTGGAAGAAACGCAATTTAAGATTTTTTTTTATTTTTCAAAACCTCTTTGTGTCAAAAAGTATCTTACCTAAATCCTAACAATAAGATATCATTTAGATACATTTATTTAAAAAAAAACAACATGAGCTTACTAAAAATATAATTGAGCTAAATTTATTAAAAATTGAGATTATTTTAAAAAAATGCAATATGAAAGCAATAAAATCCTACGAGTCGAGTCGTGCGTCGAACACTGTTTTCAAATGGTCACGAGCGTAATCAAGGGCGTGTTGGTTGCTGTTTACACTTATCACGGGCTGATTAATAGTGTGTTGGTTTCTGTTTCCACTGATCACGGACGTGATGGAAGGCGTTGGCTACTGTTTCCACTTATCACAGGTGTGATGGTTAGCGTCGATTGCTATTTCTACTGATCACGGGCATGATGGTTGGCATCGGCTGCTGTTTCCACTTATCATAGGGGTGATGGTTAACATTGGCTATTGTTTCAAGAGATTGTGTTCAGTTAAAGGGGCTTCAATTTGTGTTCATTAGGTCTTCATATGCTATGTGCTACTATGATCGGTAGATCAGTATATTGCGATTGTGCTTGGCGAATCAAGAGACGTACTTTGTTAGACTGTAAAAGGGGTAGGGACTGTTGGTCAAATTGTAGAGTGCGTGTATCCAATTGTCGCATTTATTGCTGTTAAGATGACTGGTGTGAATTATGCTATCAACTTTGTGCAATTTGGTGGAGTTGTGGTAGTGTGTTGGTTATTTAGTCTAGGGTGATGCGTTTGATTAGTGACTTGTTCAAATTGGTGATATGGAATTTAGTGTAATACATCAGGTAAGTGGAGGCAATGCAATTTGTGTATGTCATGTGTTGGCTTGTAGAGTTTGATTGTAGATTGAGGAGGGCAACATAGCTAAGTACAGCTGGGTAAATTATGTTTAATATGTAGTTGTTAAGAATGTGGAATTATGTTGAATGTTCAAGCGGGTGAATTGTGGGGAATAATAATACGTCCTTAACATCACATGCAAATTTATAAACCCTAAAACTGAATCTTCCATATTGTTTTAAATATAGATTTGATTCTAATTTAACCAAGATATGGAAGATATAATTTTGATTCTTTAAAGATTTGTCTTAGCTTCTTGAAACCTTACTTGAGCTTTCTATTTTCTAGGCTTGATCCAATCCAATCCGATCCGCCCAATAGTATACTTGATAAATCCTAAGTATATTCTAGCCTAATATAAATTGAATAAAAATCCATTTTATATTGGATCGGAATAAAATATTTCAATGCTGTCCAATTTTTCAATGGCTTAGAATTTACTAAATTGATCACTTACCATTATCCAATTTGACACTAAACAATCCGACTCGACTCGATATGATTAGACTTGATACAACTCAACTTCTTTTATTATTTTATTTTTAGTTTTTTTGTTTATTTATTAACTTGGCTCAATTATTTTAAAAAAATTAGTAAAAATGAGGAGTCTACAGTTGCCCTGCTTTGTAGTGAAGTTCGATTAGAACTTTACTACAAAAACAAAAAAGATAATCATTTTTGTCAGACTCGACTTAAATAATCCGAAGAAGATAAATCTCTTCATGATTTATTTTTGTTTTAGTGGATAATCTGAAGATGATAGATCTGTTCAAGATTTCTTTTTGTTTTGGTCAATAATCCAAAGAGGATAGATCTCTTCATGATTCCTTTTGGTTTAACCCGAAGAGGATAGATCTCTTCAAGATTCGTTTTAACTCATGATCTAAAAAAGATAAATCTCTTCAAGATTCATTTTGACTTGTGATCTGAAGAGGATAGATCTATTCAAAAAATGATTTCACTTTAGTGACCCAAAGAGAATATATCTCTTCAAGATTCTTGCTTTGTTTTAGTTCTGAAGAGGATAGATCTCTTCAAGATTCTTTTTCGCTTTAATGATTAATCTGAAGAGGATAGATCTCTTCAAGATTCATTTTAACTAATCTAAAGAGGATAGATCTCTTCGAGATTCGTTTTAGTTGATCTGAAGAGGATAAATCTCTTCAAGATTCGATTTGGTTAATCTAAAGAGGATAGATCTCTTCGAGATTCGATTTAGTTAATTTGAAGAGGATAGATCTCTTCAAGATTAGTTTAAAAACTAGCTCAATTCTTGTAAATATCTCTTTCCAAATACTTTTAAGATTATTTTTCTTAGGACTAAAGAATTTCTCAAATAGCAACTAATTAGTATGCTTACATTGACTCTCGATATTCACTCATTCAATTAGCAGAATTTCACCAAGGGACGATGCTTGGTTCTTCTTTCTCTTTTCTCTTTTTCCTTTTCTTTATCTTTTTGCTTTCTATTTTTTTTCTTCTATTTTCTTTTTCCTCTTTCTCTAAAATCTCCTAAACTTTTTGAGTCTTGTAATTGGACCATGCTTATGCCTTGAATTTGCTTTATTCAACACCAAATTTTAGTTTCCACTCTTCATGACTTTTGAACAATAAATCTCTTTTCGAAAAAAAAAAATTAAATTATTAAGAGCATTCGATTTCAATTCATTTAGTAATTCAGATTCATCAGTAAGGGTTTGGTGTTTAAGTGTATGAGGTATGGTACTCAAGGGTTTATTGGTGAAGTGTTTGATGGTTAATGACCATCCAAATTTGAAAACATTCATGGATATCAACTTTACTTGTAAACAATGAAAGATTAACCACAAACTTATTCAAGAAAGATTGAAATCTTTATTAAGCTCATTTATTATGGATAATACAACTTGACTACATCCGAATTCACTGGTCCCCTTAATTCCAGGCCATCCATTTTTGTTAATATCAATGTACCTCTTAATAATACTATTTTCACTACATAAGGGCCTTCACAATTCAGGGAAAACTTGCCCCTAGAGTCTTTTGCATTTGGTAATACTTTCTTCAACACCAAGTCTCTTTCATTGAAGTGCCTTAAGCATACTTTCTTGTTAAAAGCTCAGATCATTCGCTATTGGTAGCACTGACTATGATATATTGCTGTAAGCCTCCTTTCATCTTGGAGATTCAAATGTTCCATCCACTTCTTCACCTACTTTGCTTCATCGAGCTAAGTTTCTACCAATACTCGGAATGAAGGCATTTTTACTTCCACCGGTAATACTACTTCAGTTCCATACAGTAATGAATATAGTGTCACACCGGTAAAGGTTTTGACTGAGGTTCTGTAAGCCATGAGGGCAAAGGAAAGCATCTTATGCCAATCTTTATAAGTGATCGCCATCTTCTCAATGATACTTTTGATGTTCTTATTAGTAGCTTCAACTGCCCCATTCATCCGAGGTCAATAAGGAGTTGAGTTTCTATGATTGATCTTGAATTGGTAGTACACTTCATCCATCAACTTATTATTCAAATTCATCTCGTTGTCTATAATAATAGACTCGAGTGCACCGTATCTCGTAATAATATCTCTTTTTGGTAATTTAACCATTACTCCTTTGATCCCCGTGGCATATGACACTACTTCTACCCACTTAGTAAAATAGTCGATTGCGACTAAAATGAATCTATGTCCGTTCGAAGCTATTGGCGAAATTGGACCAATCATATCAATTGCCCATATTGAGAAAGGCTAAGGAGCCGAAAATACATGCAATTCTTAAGGAGGAGTATTGATTTTATTAACGTATACCTGACATAGGTGATGGTGCCTCATGTACCTAATATAATCTGGTTCCATCATCATCCAAAAATACCCCATTCTCATGATCTTTCTAACTAACATATACCTATTCATGTAAGGACCACAGACTCCTTCATGCACTTCTTTTATTAATTTCTTGGCTTCTTCTTCATCCACACACCTTAGCAGGGCTGCATTTGGTGCTCTCTTGTACAACATAGCTCCACTTAATAAGAAATGAGTAGCCAATCTTCTTAAAGTTTTTCTATCTTTTCTATCAGCTTCTTCAGGAAATTCACCAATTTGAAGTAACTTTTTGACATCATAATACCAAGGCTTCTTTGATTCTTTCTCTTCAATTGTAAGGCAAAAAGCCGGTTTTTCTTCCACTTCAATCTTTAGGGGCTAAATTTCTATCCCATCCATGACTTTGACCATTGATCATAATGTGTACAATGCATCAGCAAATTGAATAAAGATCTTTGGAATGTAAGTGAGTCAAATCTCTTAAAATTTTTCAATCAGCCTACTTAAATGTTCATGATACAGTATCAATTTTTCACCTTTTATCTTATATTCTCTTAAGATATGAAGAATTATGAGGGAAGAATCTCCATATACTTCAAGCTCTTGTATTCCCATATCTAACATCATTTTGGGCCCCAAAATGCAGGCTTCATATTCTAATATGTTGTTGGTATATGGAAATGTCAACTTCACTACCATAGGAAAATGGTTACCCTTAGGTGATACCAATATTGCTCCTATCCTACATCTAAACACATTAGCTGCTCCATCAAAATATTTTCCACCCCAATTTTTCATTGCTCAATTCATTTGCCATCATCACATTTTCATTGGGAAATTGTGCTTCTGAACCATCATCCTCATCTTCTAATGGGTATTTTGCCAATTGATCAACCATCGCCTACCCTTTAACTATACTTTGACTTACGTATTTGATATCAAATTCAAAGAGTAGCATCTACCACTTCGATATTCTCCCAATCAATGCTAATTTTTCTTATAAATACCTCAACGGGTCATGTTTCGTCAACAACTCTATTGAATAATAAAGAGTGTACTACCTGAGCTTATGCATCACCTATACTAAGGCACAATACATTCTTTCTACTTTTGAGTATTTTTGTTCACCTTCTATGAATTTCTTGCTCAAATAGTATATAGGATGCTCTTTTCTTCCCATTTCATCTTTCTATCCCAACATATATCCTATCAATTCAGGAAGGGTCATCAAGTAAAGAATCAATGCCCATCCCGGTATGGGAGTGACCAGTATAAGAGGGTTCATGAGATATTCTTTGATTTCAACAAATACCTACTCACATTCTTCATCCTAATCTATCATTGCATTTTTCTTAAAAAGTTTGAATAACGGCTTGCATTTATCAGTTAATTATGATACAAATCGAGTGATGTAATTCAATCTCCCTAACAATTCTCATACTTCTTTTACAGTCTTAGGTATAGGCATGTTCACGATTACCTTGACTTTATCTAGGTCTACTTTAATTCCTTACTGACTACAAAAGCCAACAATTTGCCCGAGGTTACTCCAAAGGTGCACTTTTTGGGGTTTAACTTTAGTTGGAACTTCCTCAACCGCTTGAATAGCTTATGCAAAATATCCACATGATTTTCATCCTCCTTGGATTTGGCGATCATATCATCCACGTAAACCTTGATTTCCTAATACATCATGTCATGAAATAAGGCAACCATAGTACGTTGATAAGTTGCCTCAGCATTCTTTAACTCAAAAGGCATCATGCAATAACAAATCGTTCCCCAAGTAGTAACGAAAGTGGTTTTGACTTTGTCTTCTTCTGCTATTTTAATTTGATTATATCCTAAGAAACCATCTATAAACAAGAAAAGATGATTCTTGGCTATATTAACCACTAATACGTCAGTATGCAACAAAGGAAAGTTATCCTTTGGTGTCGCCTGGTCTAAATCATGAAAATCTATGCAGACCCTAACCTTCCCATTTTTCTTCAACACTGGCATCACATCGGATACCCATTCAGGGTAATCTGACATTTCTATGAACTTAACTTCTAGTAACTTCTTCACTTCTTGTTTTATTTTGAGGAGTATATCTAGCCTAAATCATCTAAGCTTTTGTCTTTTCGATTTTATTTCCTCCCTAGTTAGCAATTTGTGAACTACAATAGACGAATCTAAACTAGGCATATCTTCATAAGACCAAGCGAATATGTCCAAGTATTCTGATAACAATTGCGACAACTTCTATTTCTGATTATCCATTAGATTATCGCCAATTTTCAAGTTTCATGGATTCTCTTCTATCTCTAAATTGATCATAATCATTGGTTCGTCAATAATCACTCTACCCTGTTCATATCAATTCCAACTGTCTTGAATTTCATTTGGAGTCTCGATATCATCTCTAATGTCTAACCTAGTAGGGCCAAAGGTGATATTGGTACTCTCATCGTATACATGTGCGAGATATCCATTACGTTCATCATTTTTAACGAATCTGAAGAGTAAAGAAAAACAAAAAGAAAAGGACAATGAATAAACAATAATAAAGAAGAATTGATAGAAATAAAGAAATGAATTTTATTGAATGAATAAATTCAAACTGTTTGAAAGAAAAGGCCTAACTAATCGAACTAATTAGCAAAATCAAATGTTCCTAATTAATTTAATTTTGCATTTCTAAAGAGACTTATTAACGGGAACAAAAAAACTAGTTCTACAAGGAAACTAGTACGCCAATATCATTCTTTTCGTTTGGACCGATGCTGCATTGCTGAGTTAAGGTCCTAGATAAATTGGCTACTCCGGGATCTTGAACACCAGCTGGTACTGGGAACATCTAGTGGATGTCCGGAAAGTCCATGTGAGCATGGTACAGTTGATCTCCTCTCTTGCTTCTGCTTTTAGCCTTCATTTCTTGGATCTCATCTTTAGCAGGCTCATACCTAAGCTTGACCGTTCCAATCTGCTACTTAGGTTGTTCTAAGTGACCCCATGCCCCCTGTCTTGACTCTTCAATCATACTGACTTCATAAAAAATTTACAATCCTAGCTCCTCCAATTCTTCACTCCTAACATAGGAAATAGTCATCTCTTTGTAAATCTCGTAGTCTTACTCCTCGAGAATAGTAACCAATTGCCCATTAGCTATCAATTTCACCTTTTGATGTAAATTGGATAGGATTGCCCCTATTGAATGAATCTACGATCTTCCCAACAAAAGATTGAAAGTTTGCAGTATATCTAGAACTTGAAATGGAATAGTGAACATTTGTGGACCGATCTCGACTTGCAACCTAATTTCTCCACTTATCTCTCTTTTTGATCCATCAAAAGCCCTTACTAAAATTGAGTTGGGCTTTATCTCAGTTACATCCACTCCAAGTAAATTCAGTGTCGTTAAGGGACATACATTTAATGAAGACCCATTATCTATTAAAACTTGAGCAACCACTTTCCTTGCACACTTAACCACTATGAAAAGGGGCTTTTTATGCTGGTCTCCTTCTTCTCTTAACTCATATGGTGAGAACAAAATCTGATCCATTACAAATATCGAGTTCACCACCAACCCCGGCTTCTAAATAGAAATCCCTTTAGGCACTTTGACATCTTTCATAATTTTTATCAATGCCTCTCGATAAGCATCTGATGACAACATCAAACCCATTAGGGAGATCTAAGCTAGTACTTTAGCTAACTGATCCATTATCTTGTACTCACTAGCTTTCACTATCTTCTTGACAACATTCTGATCTTTATCATCTGTATCTTCAAAGTTCTTTTGAGAAGCCTCTTCCACAGCAATATTCTTTTTAACTTCCTTGTTCTGATCATAGATTCGTCTTAAACACATGAGCCTACTAACCATAGGTGATGAGGACCTAGTTGTTTGATTCATCGCTTGGTAATCCAAAGGTGCTGCTTTGTAATTCTCTAGGGCTATTGGGATATTGAAAGTAATTTTTTTGGGCTTACCCAATTCTTTAACCTTCTTAGTCTTCTTGCAATAATAAAAAACCAATGGCTTGGGCTCATCTCCAATCATTCAAACCATCTCAGCCATCTTCTTGGCTTTTGCAATAAGCTTGTCTTCTTCTTCAAATTCTAGGCCCCATCCATGGGAGATTCATCAATATATATGGCGAACAAACCGGCATAATCCACCAAATACTTAAACTTCCCTAATGGTTCTCCTAGGGTATCAACCATCGGATCTCCGGCTTCATATCTTTTTCTAATCTCCTTCTAAGTTCTTCTCTTTCGTAATTTTGGGATCATTATACCCATGATATCAGCTTTCTTTATCTTCCCATCATTCAACAGTTGATATATTGCTGGTCTAGTCCGGGTTCTATCCTTGAGATTCATATTCTATAAGTACCTGGCTTGCTTCAGATTCCAAGCTATCTCCTCAATAGTGATGGGGAGACTGTCTAGATGAATCATCGATTTAGAAATTTCAGCAATGATCATATTGATTGAATTTCCATGATTCGGTAAAGTCATATTGATCAAATTTGGGAGTAAGAGTTTAGATGAAATCCAATTGAACCAATTTTGCATCAATAAGATCTTAGATCTTATGTTTGAGTCTCCAACACTGATCTTAGAATGCCCCACTTGTCTTAGATGATAATTAGATCGAAGCTCCAGGTTATAATCCCTCGGTCTTTGTCCTTCCCTTAGTATTTCAAACATTAGAAGGTTCTCTTTCCTTAATCGTATGAGAACCTAGCTTAGAGGAATGGGAATATGAGTAAATTGTCTTCTTTATAGGCAGTTATTCTGATTCGGATTCGGTGGGAGATTAGATCCTCCCATTATGGCTACTTAGGCTACGGGTTTGATAAGGTTGTTGGTATTGACAACACTTACAGTAGCTTCTTTGGCTTTGCTAGAAAATCTCGCAAGAGGTGTCTTTTTCTCAACAGCTTTAGGATTATGAAGCCTTCCAGTAGCAATAACTTCCTCAATTCGGCACCTTGAGGCTACAATTTCTGCAAAGATGGATGCAAGGTACCCAACCAGGTGTTGGTAATATGGGCTTCCAAGAGTATTGATGAAGGCGAAAGTCAAGTCCTTTTCTGTTAAGAGCGGAGTTACCCTAGTTGCCATTACTCTCCATCTTTGAGCATTTTCTTTAAAGTTGTCATTAGCCTTCTTTCGTAGATTATTCAAATCCTACATGGACGGGGCTACTTCAATGTTAAATTTATACTAATTGTAGAAAGCCCATGTTAACTTATCCTAAGTATTAAGCTCATTCAAATCTAATTGGGCGTACCAAGTTAAGGTGGGCCCAGTCAAGCTATCCTGAAAACTCTAGACCATTACCTTGTCATATTTTGTGTATTTTCCAATTTTCCTGATGTACAACTGAGTGTGAAGTTTCGAGCAGCTAGTCTCATCATATTTCTCAAATTCCGGCACTTTAAATCTTTTTGGGAAGTCATTGTCTTCATATGTTAGCAAATTAATCATCTCCATCTATTCAAATACGTTAGCCATTTCTAAGGTTTTCATTTTCTCAGTCAACTTTTGCATAAACTTTCTGTCCATCTCCTGATGTTTCTCCTCATTCTCTTTCCTCCATACTTCAACATTAAGGATTGATTCTTCATCTTCCAATTTAGGGAGAGGGGTCGCTTTTGTATTCTGACTTGGGTTAATTTGAGATCCTTGTCTGTCATTAAAAAACCCAATAACCTGAGTGAGAGCTTAGATCTATTCGGCTATCTTATTCATATATTCTTCCAAGGTTGCGACTTTTGGGTCAGGTTTACCTTAACTAACATTTTCAATGCCTTGAGTTGACATTCTTACCTTAGAACGAGTGAATATTAGGCTTTTAGTTAAGCCTACTTGCTTGGACGCTATATTCGAAATCTTACGTGAAAACCCAAGTTTTAGACTTTTTGGTTAATTAAAGATTTTTTTTTTGTGATTTTTATTATTTTCTTGTTTACCTCTTTTTAAGTTTTTTTTTTTTCGAATTTTCTCTTCTTTCCTTTTTTTTTTTTTAAAAGTTGATTAAACAAATAATAATAATGAGTAAGAGATTGCACAATTAATGAAAATTTTATTCTCTATAGCTGCAAATTTATTAATCATAAGATCCAACTTATACAACGGATAAAACAAAAGAGAAGAAAAACTCCTAACTAATCTTCTTAAAAGCTTAAATCTTATATTTACAAGAGCTGGCGAATCCGGCTGGGATAGGCTTCATCAACTTCTCTCATAAGTCTTCATACCATAACATCCCTTTCTCGGATCTTGCTCCTCAACAATTGATTTTCCTCCAATAGTCTCTCATTTTCCAGCTTTAACTCTTCAACAATTCTCTTACTTTCTTGGAACTAGGCTTTAACTCTAGCCCGTATGATGTCTCGGTAAGCTTACTAAGTGGGTGAAAGATGTGCTGGTTTTAGCTTGTGTCTAAATACATCCAGAGTTTCATACTGTATCTTTTTAATCTTCTCCAACTGATTATAAATGAACTGCTTGGTGGCTCGATATTCTCTAACTTTACCTCTCAAAGTTCCTACGATGACTATCCCTTTTACTTCTCTCCATTCCTACAACTCTATGAGTTTTGCTAGTCGTTGAGTTAGAGTAGCTGTAAGTAGACAAGGATCTTGATAATTTATCGTGATAATGTCCAAGGAGTCTTTGTAGGCTATCTCTTGAAGTGGACCCAACTGTTTGGTGACAATAAGTTAGGAAGTATCCTATACAACTAATATTATCGATAAGGGGGACTCTTGCATAGTTGGTACACCTTAAGACGGCTTGAGTGTAGTGGTTTCATCTAGCTGTTCACATAAAGTCTACTGGCTACATTTTGCTGATAACTGACACCCATCCGTTAAACTGAGCTTCATCTGGTACCTTGAGGTGGCAGGCAAAGTCATCAATTAGATTCATATCTTCAGTCAAGGACTCTTTGAGAAGATTCCTTCCATACCCCTATGTATGACTAAGAAACCACATGGCAAGGATTGTAAAGTTAGCCATAAAATAGCTATACCTATGCCTTTTTAATTGGGTGAGTGTCTTAAACTGTTCTGCCAGTAATGCCGGTATATAGAATTCACTGGCTAAGAATTTAGTCACTAGCTCGACAACTCTATAATGGACTTGACCGTATATGAAGGGAAATAGCATTGCTCCTAACACTGCCACAATAAATTTGTTGACCCTCTTTTTGGCCCATGTTTTATATCCTCTACAGAAGATTTGACGATATCTCTAATAGGCATTTGGGCTTGAAAACTACTCCACTAATCTTAGGATATTGAGACATTTCTAGCCCTTTGAAAACAAGAATGGTACTAAGGCTGACTTCTTGACTCCCAACAATGTCATGAAAGCTTTCTCAGGCTGGACTCTGAGATTAAGGATAGCTATGCCTACTTCAAGGGGTAGGGCACTAAGTAGTTGTGTGTATTATTCTATAGTGAGTGTCAATACATGTGGATCGAAGTTGAAAACTACAAATTTTGGATCTTAGTAATGGATAAAGGCCTGAATTATAGGCTAGTAGAGCTGGACCTGCATAAGGGATATGACTGGTTGGATCTTTTTGCAAATGTGGTCTTGCTTGGCAGACGGAAGTTGGTTCAACCAATCTCTCAAGATGGCCTCGAGAAAGGAATACTTATCCAATTGGACTTCATGAACGGGCTTTGGACTGATACTACCCTAACTCTCCATATCTAAATTACAAAAAAAATATAAACAAAATAAAGGCAACGATTATTTATGATAAGGCCACTAAATTTAGAATAAAGTTGGATATGATTTTCTTAGAAATTGCGTAACCTTTCACTAAGGAGCAATAAAATTAAAAAAATAAACACATATCACATAAGGAAATAAAATATTCATAAAGAAACAAGCATAATCTAACATATAAAAAATGCAATATGTCATAGACAGATGCAATACAGTAAGGTTGATAATTAATAAATTATAAGAAGTATGATGAATCCGTGGTCAAGGAGCACTCTTATATATAAGTAGGTTTGAAATAAGATTTTTTTTTTAAAAAGATGAAGCTTGCGAATACTTATATATAAGGGTTACTGGTTGTTTTTTTTTTTTTAAATAAAAACATAATTTCCCCTTTTTTTTTTTAAAAAAAAAAAGAAATTCAAACCAACCATAGATTAATTAGGCTTTTCCTATAATTTAAAAATAACTCTCCCTTTTTTTTAAAAGGATGATGCAAGAAGGTAGGGCCTATAGGTCATAGGCTCTATAGCTTCAAAGCTTTCTAAAGAGAAGTCTAGTAGGTTATATCGAAGCTTGAGTGGGCTCGTCTATCACCACTAGGTAGGGGTAAAGACCCCAACGACCTAAGGGTTATACAATGGCAGCTCGCCTTTGGTTCTTAAGGTAGCCTAAGTCCGACCACATCTAAACACACGGATGGTTAATAAAAAAAAAACCCTAATTCCCCTAAAAGGCTAATTGGGCCAAGCTTTTTCTTATTAGGGTATGCATTACTAAAAGACAATTAGTATAATTATAATACAAAACAAAAAGAAAATAATAATACAAAAGTCCATTGATAATTTTTTTTAATTTTCACATAGCTAGCCCACTAAGTGGTCCTCAATGGGGTTGCCAATTCTATCAAATCCTATTTTGGTTTTCTTAATTTAACCTATATTAAGTCCAACCCGCTTAATATAAATTGGTCGATATTAAACTAAAAAAATATAAAAATTGGAGTTGCCAACCAGTTTAACTGATAAAAAAATAAAATTAGGGTTTTTAGGAGAAAAAATCCTAATTTGACCACTAGTTCGCAGATATTCTAAACAAATTAATTTTTAGAAAAAATTAAACTAGAAAACCGAGTTCAAGGCTAATCTACTAAGACTAAGTCACCATGTGAAAATTAAAAAAAAATTGATGGGCTTTATTTTTGAAATTTTTCTAAAAATATTAAAAATATACCTAAATTCACAAAAAGTAACTAAAAAAGATTTTTTATTAATTTTTATTACGAATTTTTTTTTTTAAGAAAAAGGCTAAAAAAAAATTTATTTTTTTTAGACTGTTACCCTAAAGGTACTTACGTATCCGCTATTTGGGATCAAACCGGCTATAGTTTTCTTTTATAAAATTTTTAGTGGTTAGGTCATTTTTATATTGAAAATTGAGTTAGGTTTACTTTTTTTTTTTTTTTACAATTTATTATTTAAAGAAAAAACCTAAGAAATCTAATTTTTCTAAATTTAAAAAAACCTTACAAACTAAATCATTTTGGAAAAAACTCAATTTAATATTTTTTTTATTTTTCAAAACTTCTATGTGTCAAAAAGTATCTTTCCTATATCTTAACAATAAGATATGATCTAGATACATTTATTTAAAAAAAAAAAGCGTAAGCTTGCTAAAAATGTAATTAAGCTAAATTTATTAAAAATTAAGATTATCTAAAAAGACATGCAATATGAAAGCAATAAAAACCTACGAGTCGAGTCACACATCGAACACTGTTTTGGAATGGCCATAGCCCTAATCGAGGGAGTATTGGTTGTTGTTTGCACTTATCACTAGCGTAATCGAAGGCGTATTGGTTTCTATTTCCATTAATCACAGGCATGATGGAGGGTGTCGACTACTGTTTCCACTTATCACAAATGTGATGGTTAGTGTCAGCTGCTGTTTCCACTTATCATGAGTGTGATGGTTAGCATCGGTTGGTGTTTTAGGAGATTGTGTTCGGTCCAAAGGGCTTCAGTTTGTGTTCAGTCCAAAGGGCTTCAATTTGTGTTCATCAAGTCTTCGTATGCTATGTGCTGCTGTGATCGGTAGATCAGTGTATTGCAGCTATGCTTAGCGAATCAAGGGACATAATATGTTAGATTGTGTGAGGGGTAGGGACTATCGGTCATATTGTGGAGTGCGTGTATCCAGGTGTTGCGTTTATTGCTATTAGGACAACTAGTGTAAATTATGCTATCAACTTTGTGCAATTTTGGGCAAGACGTAGCAGTGTGTTGGTTATTCAGTCCAGGTTAATGCGTTTGATCATGATCTATGCAAATTGGTGTTGTGGAATTCAGTGTAATACATCAGGTAAGTGGAGGTAATGCAATTTGTGTATGTCATATGCTGGCTTGTAGAGTTTAGTTATGGATTGAGGAGGGCAACGTGGCTACTACTGTAGTGACTAAGTGAAGTGCAACTGGGTGAATTGTGTTTAATATGTAGTTGTTAGGAATGTGGAATTATGTTAAATGTTTAGGTAAGTGAATTGTAGGGAATAATAATCCATCCTCAACGTCACATGCTAATTTATAAACCCCAAAACTTAATCTTCTATATTGTTTTAAATATAGATTTGATTCCAATTAAACCAAGATACAAAAGATATAATTTTGATTCATTAAAGATTTGTCTTAGTTTCTAAAAACCCTACTTGAGCTTTCTATTTCCTAAGCCCGATTTGATCCAATTTGATTTAGCCCAATAGTCTACTTAAAAAATCCTAAGTATATTCTAGCCCAATCTAAGTCGGATAAAAATCCATTTTATATCAAACCAGACTAAAATATTTCAATGAAGACTAATTTTTCATCGACTTAAAATTTACTAAATTGATCACTTACTATTATCCAATTTGACTCAATACGACTCGACTTGACTCTACGACTCGACTCTATATGACTAGACTCGATACAACTCAACTTCTTTTATTATTTTATATATTTCTATTTTTATTATTTTTTATTTTTTCTATTTATTTATTAACCTAGCTCAATCAATAGAAAAATTTTTTTTTTGGCAAAAATGAGGTGTCTACAATGTGTATTATTAATTTTGTAATTTACCTTTTCTTCTTTACCCACAAATGTCTTATTTTTCATAAGAGACCATTTCCTTATTGTTGTGAAGAGAAAGAAAAAAAAAAGCATAAAGAGTTATTATATTAATTCTTGGTTGTAGAATGATTATAAATGTAATCTCTCCTAATATAAAAATATATATTTTTTCTTTTATCACTAAGGTTATTGTAGTTTGATAATATAAAACCTAGTAATTTCACGAGATGTATGAGTTTGAATCTCCTTTCCTTATAATTGTAATATGTATAATAGTTGGCAAAAAGTACTTTTTCGTGACAAGTGATCTTATTGATTAGATTACTTGAAATGCCCCATAAAATAAAAATATAAGGAATGGCATTTCAACAAATTTTCCTCCATTAATATATCTATAATTAACAAGTTTACTAAACACAATTATAGATTTGAGTATTTCATCGTATGCTCCCATATGGTAATTAAAATGGATTATGGAAACCTTAAGCTACAAAATATTAAGGAAAAAAAAAAATAATGCAAACCTAGCTCCCTAGCTTACTTTCACACTCATCTAAGTAAGGGTTCTTATTGGAGAAATTTGTGTGTTTATTGTGAAAATTAATAAATATTACACAAATACAAATTTGATAAAAAAAAATATTACAAAATATTGTTGTTATATCATATTTTAAAGATAAGACATAGTTATCTATATTAATGTCACATCTATCGCTTCTTCAAAATGTGATATTAGTAATATAATTATATTGCATCGTGAGGATACGACATTACTGTATTTGTATTTATATCACATTTTAAAAATATAACATAGCCATGGTATATAAAAGTTAATATCGCATCTTAAAGATACGATATTAGTACAAATAGCAATCTCACATCAAGATTCTATATAGTAATGGTATTTAGTAATTTTTTCATACAATTTATAATTATGTAAACTTTTTTTCAAAGTCGGTAGACATACGTTGCACCTGTTCCTACTACAAATTCCTTTTTATTCTTCTTTTATAATTGTTATGATGTAAATGGATTCTATATCACAATTTTGAGCTATTTAAAGAGAGTCTGATCAAAGATTTTCATAGTATTGGTGCCTTCTTACTAAAGACATAAACCCTAAGATTATCAAGGCTTCCTAACTTGATTCAAGTAAGGACATATCATCGATTAATAGGGTTTTAATTTTGTAAGTGATTGCAAGGAAAAAATTTAAAGTCAACTTATGGGCGGCGAATTGCGTGTGGCACAAGTGCACTTTACATAGTTGATTTTTCTTTAGAATTGAAGTTTGTATATATTTTCTATTTAGAGAGATTCTTTTGGTTTTGAGATTTTATGCAAAGTTAGTATTGAGAAGTCACTGAATACAAATTGGTGAATATATATATATATATAAAGTATAAGTATGGTTGAATTTGTTCTAGTATTGGATTTAAGAAAATAAAAAAAAAAATTGGTGTGATTGACTTATAAAAATAATGGTCCTAGAAGTGTTCAATTAATTTAATATGGAAAGGTTACTATATTTCGTCATGTGGAAATTAATATAATTCGTGATCACAAATTCAAAAACAAAAAGTTGTTATTTATGAAATATAGTAAGTTAAGACATATTGTTGGTGGTTTCATAATAAGTATTGTTAATGGAAATATTAAATTAGTGATGAACTAAGAATGTATTAGCTTGATTTTCAAAAAACAAGTTTAAAATTGTTGGTGATGGTTTGCAATAGAAACCATGTTTCAAATGAGTGTTTTGATTTGGTTCAACATGGAAATCTTGGTGGAAAGTATTGATCGTGTTTCAAAATATACAAAATTTTTCAACTTTAAAACTCATAACTATGCATAAACTTAAGGAAAATAAGGGAAATTCATGCAAAGATTGAGTTTATGCACACCATGTACCAACTTGGAAAAGATCAATTTTCAATTAATCTTTACCAATTTTATTTGGTGCTTGTTGGTACAAGGGTGTTAGAGTAGCAGATTAGGATCTGATACTTAGATAAGCCCTTCTCTTTAAGGAAATAACTTAGTGAACACTCACCAGTATTATTATTATAGATAATCCGGTACATTAATCAATTAAGGGTTGATACTATCTTCAAATTCTCCACATTTACAGTTCAATTATTTTTACCAGTATATGTATCGACCTCTCAATTTTAGGCGCTCTAGCAATAGTGAAGGCAATTGAGCTAATATGAGGAAAACCAAGAACTTTAAGACTTAGCCTTAGTGCAGGTGTAATTGTTAATTGTAGTTGGTGTAGACACTTAATTTTTGCCTCTTAGTAATCCTAATTTTTTATTTTATTTTATTTTTTTAGGGGTCATAATTCAAAGATAAAAATAATAATAAAAAAACAATAATAAAAATAAAAGATAAAAATAAAAATAAAAAATATTTTGTAGATTTTTAGGAAGTAAATTATTTTAGAGTCATTCGTTTTAGTTTAGCTTAGTTAAAAAAATAAGCATTGTAGAGCGTCACGTGGTTTAAGCACAATTTAATTGTATTAAATATCAAAGCGTAAGCCAACGGCCTAACGGATAAGTATTGGAGTATTAGATTGGATTTAATTTATGGTTGTGAGTTCAAGTCTTACTAAGCACCTATATCTTTTATTTTTCTATTTTTTACAAAAGCGAGAGAAATAAATGGATTCATATCTAATTAAACTAGATTAAAATGATTTTAATTTTATTAAATCGGATTTGAGTTAATTTAGATCTAGTTTAATTATTATCGAATCAGATATAATAGATATAATTTGGTTTGGGTTATATAAATAGACACACTCCAGAAAAGAAAAAAAAAAAACCCAACTTCATAGTTCATCGGCCAAACACACAACGTTGCCACAAACCCGAGTAGCAAGTCCTTATCCATTCGAAACCAAAATACAAAACACAAGCTTCAGTATACAGCACTGGCCTGCACGTCCTGATCACACACGTGTCCCTACCTCACTGCATTGACCAAGGAACCGCACTACACTTGCACAATCTGCTTAACGAACCAATGCCATAACTTTAACAATATGACAATTGCACATCCTATACGCTGTAGCACACAACGATACTGTACAATCCATATATGCTACTTCGATCAACAAGTCCATCGTCCGAATACGGCTTGCGCTCCCTCTCAAGTCCATAAGCCCACACTCACGTACGTCCAAATACCCCCAACTACACAACACACAGTCCCACACTCTCCTTCGCAGCACTTTTAACTCACCAAGCTACTAACCAACACGGACAGCTACGTCAATCGTTGTCTTGTCCATCCACAAACGGCACCGTATACAACCTGTGACCACAAACACCATAGCAACGCCCCAAGCTACATCCAACACTGTTGAACATAGTCAAGGCCATTGCACTACACACAATTATCACAATCATGCCGATCAACCACATAACAATCTACGCCTACAACAACTCACGCACACACTCACCGTCAACAATCCACACCAAACAACCACGTTGAAGACAATAGGCAGCACTACATTCACAGTAGCCATATACGTCCACTACTGCTTTGTCCATACTGATAATCACTCAGGCTATCCACTACAGCGATTAGCACCAACATTCAAACGAACACTCCATAGCAGCAGTAGGCAATTCCTTGACTGAACAAAACAATTTAGGTTCGGTTCTTTTATTTATTTATTTATTATTATTATTTTATTAGTTAGTTATTGTTGATATGCATATATTAGATTAAGAGATTTTATTTTTGGTATTAGTCTTTTATATATCATATAGGTAGTTATTTAATAGTAATAGTATATATATATATATATATATGTATATATTAGTTTAGGGATTTTTTTAGGATTAGGTTTTTTTTTTAGAATTCTTCACATACAGAACTATTTTTAAAAAATAAAAAAAAAATTAATTAATAAAAAATCTTGTAAGAAAATTTATGATACTTTAGAGAGTTTTTTTTTTAACACTTGAGAATTAGGACCTTTAGTTTTTATTTGAATTAACTAAATCACTTAAACACGTAAAATCGGTCAGCTTTTAAAATTAAAATTAATCAACATACTAAAGATTTTTTGAAAAAATTATGATCGTCCGATCCCGATTAGTGAGTACGTAGGCACCTTCGAGCGACGATAAAATATGTAGAAACTTAGGTTCTTTTTTTTCTTTTGATTTTTATTTATTTATTTTTAAATATTATGATTAGAAGAATAATCCTAATTTCAGTAAATAGATAGTGGTACCCATTAGGGTTTAATAGGTTAGCCCTTGAACTTGAAAACCTTTGGTTCTTCATTCAAATTGAAATGAAAGATCAGTAGTCAAATCGTAATCAATCCACCCAATTGGTTATGGTTGTGGTTTCATTTTCTTTTCTCGACTTAATTGGGTGGCGACTCTAAAAATTATTTTTAATAAAAAACCGGAATTTCTAATTTTCTTTAGTCGAGGATTAATATTAAATAGGTTAGTGTTTAATATTAATCAGAAATGGGGAAATTAATTTTAAATAAAGGAAACCGAAAAATCAGGTTCGATAGTTTGGCGACTCCACTAAGGACTTTAGAGGGTTAGCCACTAAAAGTTATTGAAAATAGGATTATTTTTCAATAAAATAAAAAATAAAAAGATGAAATAATAACAAAAAAAGGAACTTAGGTATGTTATTGTTTATTTTATTTCTTTTTTACTAACATTTTTTTTTTGTTGTTGTAGTTTATTTAAGGGGGTAATTTTGGGGGGTTTACTTTTATTTTATTTTTCTGCATCATAAATGTATGGTAGATACGGTTAGAACTAGGCTATCTTAGGACCTTAGGAGAGAAGCCATTGTTGAAGCTTCAGATGTTGTAGGATAACCACTTTATGGGGCCAATCAGGCTATCCCACTCAAGTTCAAATGCAATCACAGAACCGTTGCTTTGAAAAAATGCAATGGTTGTAGAACTTGAGGACCTTTAGAACCGACCATTTTTGCATTACACAAAAACTTTTCTCTTAAAAAATCACAAGAACCTATGATGTGGCAAACCTAAATGGATAAGGGCAATTGTGAAGTTGTAGTTGTAATATTTCTTTGTAAACAATTTATAATAATTTTGTGTAAAGTTTAGAATACGTTGTAATTGATTTTGATTTTTATCAGTCATGGCTAGATCAAGTTAAGAGCCTTTTGAAGACATTCATTTCCACCTATCGCATTGGCTTCAAAAACTGCTTTAAATATGGTTTCGGCTCTTCAGCCTAGATAAGTAAGAGTTTATCAAGAGTAGGATTGAGCCCATCCTCTCTCTACAGAAGATTCCTACCTTAGTTTACCTATGGGAGGCCAAATCTACCGGTTTCAATATGGGCCTACATCAACTAAGCCCAACTTTAGAAGAATACTCCCAATTGTTATGGGCTCCTACAATCACTGATGATATCTATATCTCATACTTGGAAGCTGCAACACCAAAGATCTTTAGCAAGTTGTTGGGAATCAGAAAAACTGAAATAAATCAGGTTCTAAATCAAGGAAAGACCATTCAATTAGAAGATGTCATGAACTGGTTTTCTACTGAATTGAAGCATAGAGAAAAACACGAGGTTTTTTATGTAAATTTAGAAGCATGGCACTAGTACCGAGTCAACGCTTTTATATTGGTGGTTTTCAATACTATCTTGTTCCCTGATGATAGACGTCGAGTCCACTTCAGAATTGCAGAACTCGTAACCCAATTCCTTAAAGGGAAATCATACGTCCTGACCCTTCTAGCCGAGTAGATCTGATCATTAAACCATCTCAAGAAAAAGAAACGAGGAGATCTGAAAACTAATATGGTCTTACTAGTGGTCTGGTTCATTAGCTACATGAGAAGTTACCAACTTGATTTTAATCAGGTTGAGTTTACTCAGCAATATGATCTCATCAAATCTTTCGAGGAAAGAGTTGAGCTACCAAAAAATATAGCTAGCTGCTACTGGGTCTTACACTTTCAGAGTATAAAAGCGAAAGAGTTGTTGTTGACACCCAGGTGGTTTGCAAGCAAGGAAATAATAAGAGGGTGTGAAGATTTCAAGGAAGTCCCTCTGATCGGCTTCAACCTCTGCACTGGATACGTCCCAGCCAATAAACTCATTGAGGACATGATCCCTAGACCATCATTAAAAGCTGTCTCATTGGACTTCCATAACCCCAGCATGATGGTGGCTGACAAAGTAGCCAAGCTCCTAAGCATCCGAGCTCTTTGGTGCATAAGAAAGATCACCCCTACTACTAAGGGGATAGCAACCCGGAGCTAGACAACCAAAGGATTTCTTTATCACCAGCTAAAAGGGCTGAAATATATGGAAGACAACAAAGAGAAGGGGGAAGTTCAAGTTGAAGCTAAACCCGAGAGAATGAGTAAAAGAAAGCAGGAGTTAGAGAACCATTGCAAAGGAATATCATCAGAAGATAATGGCATTGGAAGCATAACTGAAGAGCTTTAAGGGCAAAGAAGAGCAAGCTCCTAAGATTCGAAAGAGGAGAAAGACGCAGGATAAGCTTACTAGCTTCACAATTGCAAAAATAATAATAAAAGTTAGTTAGGTTTTGCCACATCAAAGGTTTCTTCCCAATTCTTGATTTTTCATTACACTCGTATGACATGCATCTTGCATCTATATGATTAACAACTCTTTCTTAGGAAAATGTAATATGTATTAACCCTTTGTTGAGTTAATCTTCGCCAAATCAAGTAAAATTTCATGATAGCTCCCAAACGTCAAGTCTTTCAGAGAAGTTCGATTAGAACACGTTCCCAGACTAGTATGACCACCACTCAAGGAAATGACAGAGACCCTGAGATCAATGATCACTCGAAGTTAAGGTTTCCTTCCATAGAAAGGGCTATGGAGAAGATGGCAGAATAAATGAGCTTCCTAGCAGACAGCATTGCTTTGTTACGAGCCATAGCACCAGCTAATAAAGAAAGCTCCAAGACCCGTTATGGGAAGAATACACACACTCCTAAAGCAAAGCACGAATATCAAAAAGACCCATTCAAATCAGAAGGAGTTTACCCGAAAGATAACCCGATCTTCGAACCTAATACGTATGCGGCCCCAAGACTTATTGACCAAGGGCCTAGTATGGATAGCTTAAACGAACTAGAAAAGAAATTAACACAACAGATAACTAAGAAGATAAAGGCACTTGTAGGGTATGATGGTTTTGAACAGGCAGAGATCACAGAGTTTTTCGTGAATGACATGGGATCATGCCTTGAGAAGTTTAAGGTACCGAAATTTGAAAAGTATAATGAGACGAGTTGCCCTAAGCTCCACACCAGGTTGTATGTCGGGAAGATGGGTAAATATGTTCAATATGATCTACTCATGGTACAGACATTCCAAGATAGTTTGATTAGACCGGCCCTAACTTAGTATGCCTAGCTTAATTTGAATCAGATAATTACATAGGAGAAACTTGCTCAAGCATTTTATGAACAATATAAATTCAATGTAGAAGTAGCCTCAACTATGATGGACTTGGTTGTCTTACGGAAGAAGAATAATGAATCATTCAAAGAGTACGCTCAAATATGGAGGTCCTTAACTGCAAGAATCTCTACTCCTACGACCGAGAAGGAGCTTACATTAGCTTTCATTAACACCTTGGAAAGGCCCTACTTCTCCCATCTCATTGGGCAGGCCTCGTCCAGTTTTGCCGAAGTAGTAGCTGCAGGGTGCAGGATTGAAAGCGCCATCTCTTCCGATAAGCTGCAAGAGCCAGTAGATAGAAGACCATTAATGTCATCATCTGGTCCTAAACCAACTGGCGGCAAGCTTAAATAATCTACGGTTGATATGGTAAATTTAAATGCTAGACCAAATGCTTAAGTCGCTTTTAGGGCGAATCTACCTTCCGTTTAGCAACAGTTCAAAGACCAGTTTCAAACCAACAGGACTTATAAACATTTTACCAAGATACCGGTTCCTTTAAGTCAAGTCTTCGAGAAGTTGCAAAGGGATAATTTGATACGGTACCAACTTCCTAGCGATCGATATCAACCGAGAATCTTTGACCCTACAATAAAGTGTGAATACCATTGTAGACAGGTGGGGCATTCAATTGATGTATGTTGGAGATTAAGGAACAAGATTCAAGACTTGATAGATGAAGAGATAGTATAGTTAGATTTTATGGAAGCCCCAGTTCCTAATGTTAACAATAATCCCTTACCTAACCATGGGCCAATGATTGGCATGATTTTTTATGACTATGCCATCAACATCATTGATTCAAATAAGAAGCCTAAGGTTTTTGAGTTTTTTACTAGTAACCAAACTCTAAAAGTGAAAAGGTACACATTTCACGTACCGTTGCCACCAAAAAATTACAAGGCTACTCCATTTAACTATCACTTGGTAAATCAGGAAAAGCCAAGTCCTCTGGTAGGGGGCACTACTCGATTGGGAAAGATTTATCACCCGAGAGAGGAGCATGGGAGGAAGGTCATACTGGGAGAATCAAACGATAAAACGGTGGCCAAACTCATTGAAGGGCTATCAAGCCTTTACCAAAATGATCAAGTCGAGTGAGTATAAGATCATAGATCAACTCAATAAGACTCCTACACAAATATCTTTAATGAGCTTATTAATCACATCTAAACCATACAGGGAGGCTTTGTTTCGTACTTTAAATGAGGTGAAGGTCCCTCGTGAAATTCTAACTGAGAAGATGGGACTGGTTACTAATTCTATTCTCGCAATGGATCAAATTTCTTTTTCAACTGAAGAATTAGGTGAAGAAGGGAATAAACATACAAAGCCACTCTTTATCATGGTAAGGAGTAACAACATAATCATCACCAGGGTGCTCATTGACAACGGGTCTTCATTAAATGCCTACCCACTCGCTACCTTGGATTTACTAGGCATTGACACATTTGGAATCAAGCCTTCTTCCACAACAGTTAGGGCCTTTGATGGTTCCAGAAGAGAGATTGTAGGAGAAATTGATTTATCTATGAGTATTAGCCCTCAACACTTTACCATTCGATTCCAAGTCATGGACATTCCAAGATCTTTCAATCTACTCTTGGGAAGACCTTGGATTCATGCAGTAGGGGCCATACCCACGAGCTTGCACCAAAAGTTGAAATTTATCTCAAATGGCTAGGTGATTATGATTCTGGGAGATCAAGATTAGGAAATCTATAAGGAGACAGCTAACCCTACATAGGAAGTGGGGGACAAGAAGAGCTAGGTTTACAAATGTTTGAAAAAGTAAACATGATCACCAATCCCAACGGAGAAGATGATAGAAGAATAGGATTCAAGGAAGGCTAGATCGGCACCTACGACCTTGGCTACAATCCTACCCCAATAGAAGAATTCCAGAAGAAACAAGCAAGGGGCAAGAGAGGTAACAGATTATACCATGCCTTGATGACCTTTCCACAACTAGTTGAGACATTCATATAAGAAGAGACTCAAGCCTAAGAATCTAACAAAGAAGGATCAACAAACTCACCACACAAGTTCTAGCATCATTTGAATAACTGGTTCTCCAGCCCAGTAAATAGCAACAGGTCTTCCCTAGGGTAAAGGGGTGACTCGTAGTTAGTATTTTCTGAATTTTTATTTTCAATAGTCATCGTTTCAAATGTATCATCAAACCTTTCGTTCAAAATTAGTTAGGCCTTTATCTCATTTGAGACCTACTTCCATTTATTCAATGAAATCTTAGTTCGTTTCTTTCCTATGTTACGTTTTAGTTTTCTTTTGCTTACATACACTTTTCTTTATGCATTCTCACTTAGATCCAATGAACCAAGCAAAAACCAGGAATACCTCGCGCAGGTAGAAAATGAGAATATCGATATCGCTTTCGGCCCTACTAGGTTAGTCATCGGGAGCGATGTTGATGACCACAGTAATATACAAGAGGAATGGAAAAAACATGAACTGAGTAGAATCACTATTGATGAACCGATTGAGACAATTAATGTGGGGAACGAAGAAAATCCTAAGAATCTAAAAATTGGGGCAAGTTTAAAAGAGAAACAAACAACATAAATGATTACATTATTAGCAGAATATCAAGACGTGTTCGCTTAGTCGTATGAAGATATGCTTGGGTTGGACCCATCAATTGTAGTCTATCGTTTAGCTACACAAGAAGATGCCAAACCAAAAAAGCAAAAATTGAGGAGATTTCGACTTGACGTCTTATTGAAAATTAAAGAAGAAGTGAAGAAACTACTAGAGGTTGGATTCATTGAAGTGTTAGATTACCCAGAATGGGTAGCTAATATTGTTCTAATATTAAAGAAGAATGGGAAAGTCAGAGTGTGTGTAGACTTTCAAGATATCAACCAGGCAATGCCTAAAGATAATTTTCCATTGCCTCACATTGATGTCTTAGTGGATAACATGGCCGGAAATCATCTGTTCTCTTTCATGGATGGTTTTTCAGGATATAATCATATTCGGATGTTTGAAGAAGATAAGACAAAAACGACTTTCATTACGACTTGGGGAACATTTTGCTACAAGGTGATGCTGTTTGAGCTTAAGAATGTAGGCACAACATATCAGAAGGCCATGGTTATAATTTTTCATGATATGAAGCATAAAGAAATAGAAGTGTACATTGATGATATGATTGCAAAATCCAAGGAGGAGGAAGATCACTTAGAAAACCTGAGGAAGTTGTTTAATAAACTGAGGAAATACCATATGAAGTTGAATCCGGAGAAATGTACCTTTGGCGTGACGTCAGGAAAATTGTTAGGATTCATGGTCAGCCAAAGAGGTATTGAAGTTGATCATGATAAAGCCAAAGCCATAATTGACATGCCTCTTCCATAAACACTCATGGAAGTACGAAGATTGCTGGGGCGTTTAAATTACATAGCTCGATTCATATCATAGTGAAGAGACAAATGTCGCCCTCTTTTTAAGCTATTAAAGAAGAACGCGAAGATCAATTTAAATGAGTAATGCGAAGAGGCTTTCACGAAAATCATAGAATACCTCATGAAACCTCTAGTGTTAGTAGCTCTTAAACCTGAAAAGCCATTGTTTTTGTACTTGACCATAATGACCGAATCAATGGGATTCGTGCTTGGTTAGAAGGATGAAGAAGGGAAAGAGCGAGTCATTTACTATCTAAGCAAGAAGTTCATAGAAGGGGAGCAAAAATACTTAGAGGCCGAAAGAACCTGTTGTGCATTGGTCTGGGTCATGCATCGGCTCAGACAATATGCACTGTATTATCAGATTGAGTTGATAACAAAACACAATCCTTTAAAATACTTAGCTAAAAAACCGGCTCTCATTAGTAGAATTTTAAAGTGGCAGATGTTGTTAACAGAATTTGACATCAAGTATGTGAGCCAAAGTTCAGTCAAGGGGTAGGCTTTAGCGGATCAATTAGCGGAGAATCCTTCTAAGGATACTCCTCAAGAAGCACGGGTTGAGTTTCCTGATGAAAGTATCCTGGTAGCAGGGAATGATTCCGATTATGAAGTAGTCAAAAAATCTTTTGGGTGGAAAATGTTCTTTGACAAAGCAACTAATGTGTTCGGATGTGGAGTGGGGGCAATCTTGGTATTGCTTGAAGGTACACAATTTCCAATAGCTGTGTAACTGGCTTTCCCATATACCAATAATATTGCAGAATACGAAGCATGTATTTTGGGACTCAAAATCACATTATTTAAGGAGATATGGGAATTACAAGTATATGGACATTCTTCATTGATCATAAGCCAAGCTCGGGGTGAGTATTAGACGAAAGACCCCAAATTAGTACCTTACCGCCAATACCTGGCTGAGTTGATAACCAAGTTCGAAAAAATTACATTTATGTACGTACCAAGGGTTCAAAACCAATTCACTGATGCTCTTGCTACTTTAGCATCAATGATTTAGATATTGAAAGGAGTGGAAATTTAGCCACTTAAAATTGAAATTGAAGAAAAGCCCGCTTTTTGTTTGGAAATGGAAAGTTCATGTGACAAAAAGTCTTGGTATTATGATATCAAAATGTTTCTACAACATGGTACGTACCTCGAAGGAGCAGAGAGGATGGACAAACAATTAATTAGAAGATTGGTGGCTCAGTACTTGATGAGCAATTTTATGCTGTACCGACGATCGTTTGACAGCACGCTTTTACGTTGTGTAGATGGGAAAGAGGCAGAGATGCTAATGAAAGAAGTGCACGAGGGAGTATGTGGCCCCCATATGAATGGCTACATGCTTGTTAAGAAAATCATGAGGATAGGATATTACTGGTTAATTGTAGAAGCGGATTGTATTGGACATGTTAGACACTGCCATTTGTGCCAGATCTATGCGAACAAGATAAATGCTCCACCTTAAGAATTGCACACATTATCAGCACCATGGCCTTTTTTGATGTGTGGAATAGATATCATTGGCCTGATCGCTCCAAAGGCATCTAACGGGCACCAATTTATATTGGTAGCCATTGATTATTTCACAAAGTAGGTTGAAGCCTCATCCTACTCTAGTATGACAAAGGGAGTAGTGGTTAAGTTCATCAAGAGAGACATACTGGCTCGATATGGTACGCCAGAGACAATTATTATTGACAACGGTACAAATCTAAATAATAAATTGATGTCCAAGTTATGCCGACACGTCAAGATCATTCATAGAAATACTACTCCTTATCGACTCCAAATGAATGGAGCCGTAGAAGCGACCAATAAGATCATCAAAAGAATAATTGAGAAGATGGCCATTATATATTGAGATTGGCATAAGATGTTACCATTTGCACTCATGGCCTATCAAACTTCTATCAGAACATCAACAGGCGCAACCCCTACTCATTGGTATAAGGAATGGAGGTTGTACTACTAGTGGAGGTTGAGATCCCATCTCTCAGAATATTGTCGGAAACTCAGTTAGATGAGGCTGATTAAGTAAAGAAGCGTGTTGAGCAGTTGAACCTAATTGATGAAAAGAGGCTGGCAGCTTTGTGCCACAACATTTGCTATCAGCAACAAATGGCTAGGGCTTTCAACAAAAAAGTACGACCCCGAAGTTTTGAGCAAGGAGATATGGTGTTGAGGAAGACGTTGCCTAACATAACTGATTCGAGAGGGAAGTTTGCCCCAAACTATAAAGGGCCTTACATTATGAAGAAAGTATTACCTAGGGGAGCTGTTATCTTGTCTCAAATGGATGGTCCGGACTTGAAGGACCCAATAAACGCTAACGCATTGAAGATGTACTATCCTTGAACATCAATGAAATTTTTGTTCTGATTATGAAATGCAAACAATCTTACTATTACTGTGGTCTCATTTTCATTTTCTACATGAAAAGTTGGTATTCCTAATAGTCATTAGCATTGGATAATGTCCTTAGCCCTTTTCTTATTCTACTAGAAGACCCCACTTCTTGCTCTATCCTCTACCTAAATAAACCTTACATACAAGAAGCAAAAGAAAAATAAACACTTAACTTGAAGCGATGACTATTGATGAAAATTCTTTTAATACTTTATTGTGATTAACCCCCCAAGAAAGGGAGACTTGTTTCCTATTTTTTTAGACAGGGCCATGTTTAGAAAGAGTAATGTATGGTACATAAGTAGAAACTTGCTTGAGAACGGATGTTTACACGAAAAGCCAATGGTTGGACCTGAAATTCAATACAGGACATCTTTGTTCGAGAAATGAGTATGTTTTACATTCGTTTCAGGTTTAAGTTGCTTTAAAAAAAAAAAACAAGAAGAAGAAAAAGAAAAAGAAAAAATAAATAAAAATATAAAAAGGGGGGGTGGAGGGGATGGAGGGGTTTAGAAAGAGACAAAAGAAGAAAGAAGAAGAGGAGCAAGAACAAGAAAAGGTAATGGTAAGAGTCAGAATCGTTAGTTTTAATCAGACTGCTCAATAAGACCTTAGACTACTTGGGAGCTATTATTGAAACCAGGTAAGTGGTTCTAAGCCTGATAAAACATTGCATTGGCAATTCGTTTTCCCCTAAGGATAACAGCTCGTTTTCTAAAAATAATTTCTTAGCAAGCCAACAAGCTCATAAAGCATAGTCCCAATCTAGAGTTCTTTAGACTCCCAATCATCTGATTCACAGAATGTTACCTAACTCATAATCTTTTAGAGACCTAGCAAGCTTGGGAAACGCTATCCCACTTTAAGTTTTCCTCATTTTTAGGTTTTAGCCAACTCAAAGGATGCTTTGACTACCTTGGTTAGTCAACTCATTAGGGCACGACTAAGTTTTCCTCACTTTTAGGTCGCTTTGACCGCCTTGGTTAGTTAACTCATTAGGGCATAACCAAGTTTTCCTCGCTTTTAGGTTTTAGCTAACTCAAAGGGTGCTTTGACCGCCTTAGTTAGTCAGCTCATTAAGGCACGACCAAGTTTTCCTTTTCTTTAGGTCTAAGCCAACTTAAAGGGCACTTTGACTGCCTTAGTTAGTCAGCTCATTAGGGTATGACCAAATTTTCCTTGCTTTCAGATCTTAACCATCTCAAAAAGCACTTTAACTGCCTTAGCTAGTCAACTCATTAGGGCACGACTAAGTTTTCTTTTTCTTTAGGTCTTAGCCAGCTCAAAGAGTGCTTTGACCGCCTTAACTAGTCAACTCATTAGGATATGACCAAGTTTTCCTTTTCTTTAGGTCTTAGCCAGCTCAAAAGGCGCTTTAACCTCCTTGGTTAGTCAGCTCATTAAGGCACGACCAAGTTTTCCTCGCTTTTAGGTCTTAGCCAGCTTAAAGAGCGTTTTGACCGCCTTGGTTAGTCAACTCATTAAGGCATGACCAAGTTTTCCTTTTCTTTAGGTCTTAGCCAGCTGAAAGGGTGCTTTGACTGCCTTAGTTAGTCAGCTCATTAGGGTACGACCAAGTTTTCCTTGCTTTTAGGTCTTAGCCAGCTCAAAGGGTGCTTTGACCGCCTTGGTTAGTTAGTTCATTAGGGCACAACCAAGTTTTCCTCGCTTTTAGGTTTTAGCCAGCTCAAAGATTGTTTTGATCGCCTTAGTTAGTCAGCTTATTAGGGTATGACCAAGTTTTCCTTTTCTTTAGGTCTTAGCCAGCTTAAAGGGCGCTTTGACCGCTTTGGTTAGTTAACTCATTAGGGCACGACCAAGTTTTCCTTTTCTTTAGGTCTAAGCTAACTCAAAGGGCACTTTGACTGCCTTGGTTAGTCAGCTCATTAGGGTACGACCAAGTTTTCCTCGCTTTTAGGACTTAGCCAACTCCAAGTGCGCTTTGACCGCCTTGGCTAGTCAACACATTAGGGCACGACCAAGTTTTCCTTTTCTTTAGGTCTTAGCCAGCTTAAAGAGTGCTTTAACCGCCTTGGTTAGTCAGCTCATTCGGGCATGACTAAGTTTTCCTCGCTTTTAGGTCTTAACCAGCTCAAAGAGCGCTTTGACCACCTTGGCTAGTTAACTCATTAGGGCACGACCAAGTTTTCCTTTTCTTTAGGTCTTGACCAGCTCAAAGGGCACTTTAACTACCTTGGTTAGTCAGCTCATTAGGGCACAACCAAGTTTTCCTCGCTTTTAGATCTTAGCCAGCTTAAAGGGTGCTTTGACCACCTTAGTTAGTCAGCTCATTAAGGCATGACCAAGTTTTCCTCGCTTTTAAGTCTTAGCCAACTCAAAGGGTGTTTTGACCGCCTTTGTTAGTCAGCTCATTAGGGCACGACCAAGCTTTCCTCATTTTTAGGTCTTAGCCAGCTCAAATGGTGCTTTGACCACCTTTGTTAGTCAGCTCATCAGGGCATGACCAAGCTTTCCTTGTTTTTAGGTCTTAACCAGCTCAAAGGTCGCTTTGACCGCCTTAGTTAGTTAGCTCATTAGGGTACGACTAAGTTTTTTCTTATCTTTAGGTCTTAGCTAGCTCAAATAGTGCTTTGACCACCTTGGTTAGTCAACTCATAGGAGGCAGGACCAAGTTCTCATTATTCTATTTAAGGAGTCTTATCAACCTATGAGGGTGCTACTCCTTGCTATTTTTTGTTTCAAACTAATCGTCGTCATGTGTCTTAACGCTCCTTAGGATAGAATTGTCTCAAAGCAAAAATGGTGTCTCTTTTGCTTTTGTAGCAAACTTTTGCTCAAACTTCACCACAAAGAGGGGCAGCTGTAAACACTTAATTTTTGCCCCTTATTAATCCTAATTTTTTGTTTGATTTTATTTTTTTAGGGGTCCTAATTCAAAGATAAAAATAAAAATAAAAAAGATTTTATAGGTTTTTAGGAAATAAATTATTTTAGAGTCATTCGTTTTAGTTTAGCTTAGTTAAAAAAATAAGCATTGTAAAGAGTTACGTGGTTTAAGTACAATTTAATTGTACTGAATGTTAAAGCATAGGCTAACAGCCTAACGGATAAGTATTGGAGTATTGGATTGGATTAAATTTGAGATCATAAGTTCAAGTCTCACTAGGCACTTATACCTTTTATTTTTCTATTTTTTACAAAAGCGAAAGAAATAAACGGGATTCATATCCAATTAAAATCATTTGAATCTAGTTTGATTTTATTAAATCGGATTTGAGTTAATTTAGATCTAGTTTAATTATTATCGAATCAGATACAATAGATATGATTTGGTTTGGGTTATATAAATAGACACACTTTAGGAAAGAAAAAAAAAAAACCCAACTTCATAGTACATCAGCCAAACACACAACATTGTTGCAAACCCGAGTAGCAAGTCCTCGTCCATTCGAAACCAAAATACAAAACATAGGCTTCAGTATACAGCGCTGGCCTACACATCCTGATCATACGCATATCCCTCCCTCGCTGCATTGACAAGGGAACCACACTACACTTGCACAATCTACTTAATGAACCAATGCCACAACTTCAACAATATGACAATTGCACATCCTATACGCCGCAGCACACAACGCTACTGTACAGTCTATGTATGCTGCTTCGATCAGCAAGTCCATAGTATGAATACGGCTTACGCTCCCTCTCAAGTCCATAAGCCCACACTTACGTACGTCCAAACACCCCCAACTACACAACACACAGCCCCATACTCTCCTTCGCAGAACTTTTAACTCACCAAGCTACTAACATGGACAGCTACGTCAACCGTTGTCTTCTCCATCCACAAACGGCATCGTGTACAACCTGTGACCACAAACACCATAGCAACGACCCAAGCCACGTCCAACACTATTGAACACAATCAAGGCCACTGCACTACATACGATTATCACAGTCACGTCGATCAACTACACAACAATCTACACCTACAGCAACTCACGCACATACTCACTATCAACAATCCACACCGAGCAACCACGTTGAAGACAACAGGTAGCACTACATTCACAGCAGCCATACACATCCACTACTGCTCCGTCCACACCGACAATCACTTAGGCCATCCACTACAGTGATTAGCAACAACGTTCAGACGAACACTCCATAGCAACAGTAGGCAATTCCTTGATTGAACAAAACAATTTAGGTTCGGTTCTTTTATTTATTTATTTATTATTATTATTTCATTATTATTATTTTATTAGTTAGTTATTGTTGATATGCATATATTAGATTAAGAGATTTTATTTTTGGTATTAGTCTTTTATATATCATATAGGTAGTTATTTAATAGTAATAGTATATATATATATATATATATGTATATATTAGTTTAGGGATTTTTTTAGGATTAGGTTTTTTTTTNTCGATCAACTACACAACAATCTACACCTACAGCAACTCACGCACATACTCACTATCAACAATCCACACCGAGCAACCACGTTGAAGACAACAGGTAGCACTACATTCACAGCAGCCATACACATCCACTACTGCTCCGTCCACACCGACAATCACTTAGGCCATCCACTACAGTGATTAGCAACAACGTTCAGACGAACACTCCATAGCAACAGTAGGCAATTCCTTGATTGAACAAAACAATTTAGGTTCGGTTCTTTTATTTATTTATTTATTATTATTATTTCATTATTATTATTTTATTAGTTAGTTATTGTTGATATGCATATATTAGATTAAGAGATTTTATTTTTGGTATTAGTCTTTTATATATCATATAGGTAGTTATTTAATAGTAATAGTATATATATATGTATATATTAGTTTAGGGATTTTTTTAGGATTAGGTTTTTTTTTAGAATTCTTCACATAGAGAACTATTTTTAAAAAAATAAAAAAATTAATTAATAAAAAATCTTTTAAGAAAATTTATGACGTTTTAGAGAGTTTTTATTAACACTTGAGAATTAAGACCTTTAATTTTTATTTGAATAAACTAAATTAGTTAAACACATAAACTCGATTAGTTTTCATAATTAAAATCAATCAACACACTAAAAATTTTTCGAAAGAACTACGATCATCTGATCCTAGCTAGCGGGTATGTAGGCACATTCAGGGCGATAATAAAATATATAGAAACTTAGGTTCTTTTTTTTCTTTTGATTTTTATTTATTTATTTATTTTTAAATATTATGATTAAAAGAATAATCCTAATTTCAGTTGATAGATAGTGGTACCCGTTAGGATTTGGTAGATTAGCTCCCGAACTCGGAAACCTCTGGTTCTTCATTCAAATTAAAATCAAAGACTGGTAGTCAAATCGTAGTTAATCCACCAAATTGGTTATGGTTACGGTTACGGTTACGGTTTCTTTTTCTTTTTCTTTTTCTTTTCCCGATTTCGATTAGGTGGCGACTCCAAAAATTATTTTTAATAAAAAACCATAATTTCTCATTTTCTTTAGTCGAGGATTAATATTAAATGGGTTAGGGTTTAGTATTAATTAGAAACGGGGAAATCAATTTTAAATAAAGAAAACCGAAAAATCAGGCTCAACAGTTGGTAGTTTAATGTATTTTCTATTAATTTAGAGCAGCATAGTTGTTAAAGTTTTGATCTTTACTTACTTTCTTGTTCAATTAAGTTGATTTTACTAATTTTCTATCAATTTGAGCTACCTTGAATATAAAGTTTTAAACTTCATTGTTGAATATACTATAGATTCTCAAGACTTGTCCTTAATAAGTTTGATATTAAGCTAAGATTGTGTAGATATATATATTATTGCTTGCAAGTTGTAGCTTTAGCAATTTGATTGAAATTAGAAGGAACAAATTTAGGGCTTGTTAGTTTGTATGCAAAGGGAATTGAAAGAAGTACATAAGGAATTTGACATTGAGATAGATTGAGCATTTCATCGTAAGAAAAGAGAAACAAGAGTACTTGAGAGATATGGAAAATCAATGAAGACCTTTTAATGGAGGAGGTGGAAACGAAATTAACAGCAATTGAAACAATAGGAATGGACCCATGAAATGCTAATGGTGATAAGTAAGCCCTATGGGAATATTATGCCCTAAATTTGATTGATGTTGCACCACCAATCACTTGGCTAGCTATTTAAGTAGATAATTTTGAACTAAAGTTAGTTTTAATCCAGATGGTGCAACTTAATCAATTCGGTGGAACACAATCTAAGACTCCCATGAACATATTCAAAACTTTTTACAATTATATGTTGTTGATGGTTAATTTTCATCCTGGTGCGTGAATACCTATAAAACATGAAAACAGCTTTGATGGGTGCCGAAGGGTAGTCCAATGCAGCTACTTCGATGCTTAAGTCAACCTTCTTGTTGTGTAGAGAGAAATGTCAAGTAGTTAAGAAAAATGAGAGAATAGAAGAAGATCCCTCTACATAAGGGTCTCGCTTGGTATTTATAGCAAGTTAACAAAAATTGTCCCCAGACTGGATAATTAAACCAGGCTTAAGTGTCAGGCTGACTAATATAAACCTACATAATGATTATTGAAAAATCTCTATCAATACTTGCCCCCCACTCTCTTTGGTGACAAAGTTGAAAAGGAGAGTACCTAAGGAGGTTGATTTTGTAGGATTTCTGAAAAGATTTGTAATCCCAAGCTAAAGAGGCTAGAGCGCTTGTAGAAGCAAAGGCTTGAAAAGGCGAAAATTGAGAGTAATTGGAGCACCTATAAATATTAGTATGCTTAAAAAGGTGAAGACCCGAAAATGTTAGAGTGCCTAAAGCTTGAAGAAGCAAAGGCCTAAAGAGGCCAATACGCTTAAGGAGGGGAGAGTGCCTAAGGAGGTCGGAACGCCTGAGGAGATAAGAGCGCCTAAGGAGGTGAAAGTGTCTAAAGAGGTCAATATGCCTATAAAGGCGAGGGTCCGATGAGACCAAGGTGCCAAAAGAGGCAAAGGCTTAAAAAGGCGATGGCCTAATGAGGCTCGAGCGCCTGAAGAGGTGATGGCTTAAAAAGGCTAGAGCACCTAAACAGACGGGGGCTTGAAAAGGCCAATGTGCCTGAAGAGATTGGATGAGCAAGTAGGTTGTATGAACTAAACACAACCTATGCTAAATAGATCCGTAAAGTAAGTTGATTAGCTTCTAGTCTGTTAATGTATAGGACTTTGAGGCTTATTCACTTGTCGTCCTTGCAAATTGTAGAACTTAGTGTATCTTACCTATCACCGCTTAATGGCTTATGGTTCTTAAGTAGCTTATAGTCTATTTATTAGACAAAGTAATTAAGTTTATATTAGCTCGTCATCCGTAATGTGTAGGACTTAGAGCTATTATGGAGTATCCCATTAGCAAATTATGTCTACATGGGCTAAAAATAGAAGTCATATAGTTTGTGCTTCACATGGGACTCAATCATTATGCATAGACTATGTGAATGTTCACCACTCTACACTCGGCTACTTGCACAAATGCCAATAGATAGCTTAATGTGTGAGTTTTAGCACATGCGGGGTGGTCAATGTCACGAAAGAGTACATGGCTTATAGCTCGGACATTCGTGGAGTTTAAGTCAGCTTATGTGCTTTGATGAAGTACAATTCTGCTTTAACTAAATGAAACTTGCTCTTGATTGATTTTCAACTCTGATCCTTCTTTTATCTACTTTTGCTAAGAAGTATGACTCATCTAAAGCAATCACAGCTTTGCTAAGAATTTTTTTAGCTATTCCTCTTCGGAGTTTCTCGATACTGCGGTAAAGAACTCGGACTCTCTTTGTTTAGCAGTGAGTATCTCGACACTTTATTTATGTAAGGTAGCTAGCTTGGTAATATCCACTGCTACTCGGCACTCAGCATAGAGCTCGGACATTAGATTACTCTGAAGCGCTCGGCTTCTCAACCACTCGTAGGCCGATAGACATTGATCGGCATGGCATGGCATGGGACTTCAGGAAGTTGCTTGAGACGACATTTCTCGACTTCATGTTTCATGGCCTCTCGGCCATTATTGTAAGTGAGAATAACTCGGTATGATGTTTCTCGGCATCGTAGATCCCAGCGACTTAGTGTTTCGGTATGAATAGCTCAACGAGGTGAAGGAGATCTCGGCTTTCTTCTTTGTGAGGCTCACATAGACAGCTCGGCATTGAACTTCGAGTGTACAATAGTCCTCGTCAACTTTAATGGAGTCCGTCTGGAGCTCATGAAAGAATAGCTCCATATGGAGTAAGGCCATCACTCGGCAAATTAGGACATCGTGGTAAAAATATTTGTCGATTGGGAGCTCTTAGTGCCATTACGCCGTGAAGAACTCTGCTTGTGACAAAGCTGACTAAAGCTCGGCCATGTATTGCTCGACCCTTGCTTTGCCAAGATCTCAGATAGCTCGGCATGGTTGGGATTTTTTGAGTCAGAATTTTCACTTTGCATTGCTATCTTTTAATTTAGTTTGGACTTCTATTGCCAAAAAAGCGAGTTTCGTAAATTGAAAAGCAACACTACAATGCTATGACAACATGATTTGAGCCACTTAATAAAGTTGATCTAAACTCCTCTTTGAATGGTATAGAATTATCCCTTGCTGTTTCAACGAGCTTCTGTTTTGCAGTCCCTATCAACAACTAAATTGTACCCCGCCAAAAGCGAGTTCGAAGCTTTAACCATTATATGGCTCGGCCACTCAGTTTATATGCACTGCAACTAAAATATACGGAATATAAGACGATAGTTCGGATACTCCAGAGTTTAGTCTCAAAGAATGAGGAACAGGCATTCGCCATGGAAATTTTCTAACCAATATGTGATGCGGCTTAAAGGTGAGTGAGCGTGTAGGGCCAAGATGGACTTGACTCATAGCGAGCTTCTAAGAAACAAAATAGCTCGGCCATTCATGTGGAAGCAGGTTGGACCATTGTCAATGTGTTGCTCGGCTTTAGATCACATAGCTTGGTTGACAAATTCAGCTGCTGCTATTCGGCAAGGTACACAACTCAACTCCAACTCGAACTTTACGTACAACTGTCCTGTAAAGTCAACTCGATACCAAGGAGTAAATGAACACAACTTCTCAGCACTTTAACTCGGCACGTGTAACTACTATGTTTAGATGTGTGAAACACAGTATTCGGCGTGTATCGAAATTTATCAGGCAAAGCTTGATCTATGTCTCGGCATTTCAACTCGGCATCTACTGTTCAATGTCAGTATCTCATTCGCCGACTAGCTTGTACACAGCTCCTCAACTCACCGAGTTTCGAGTCATTTCGGACCCAAGTGAATGAAGGATGGCTATAAGTCTTGATTACTCAACTTTGGTGTTTTGCTATTTGTATAGTCTAAAACTTGGTCTTTCTCAAAGACCAAGTGAAAGAAGCGTTGGTCCAAACTCCAACCTTAGCTCGGTGTCGACGGCCTTAGTTCATTCAATAATCTAGGGCATCGGATCATGACAACAAACCACGACATCCAAGCAAACTACTGTCGATGAAGAGCTCAATCCGTCCGCACTCTGCTAGCTGCGACGGATGGTAGCTCAGCATAGATGATTCTTCGACGCTAATAATCCTACAATTGTCTTGAATCTAACAATAGAATGGGAGTAACATAGACAAGTACTAAAGAAAACATCAAGTGGCTGCCTAATCGTTATGATTCATAGAGATCAACTAGTAAGACAAACATCATTGTAGGAGTTTGAAAGGTTGAATAGGAGAATTTCTTAGTTTCCACACATCGTGTTAGGGGATATGATAGAATCAGCCCACAGATATGATAGAATCATCCACAGATCTGTTAAAGGTGTTATTTTGTTTTAGGTGGATGAAATCCAAACCTGTTGGCCTAGTGGTGTAGTAGCAGTTACATGGCGGTTTTCAATTTTTTTTACCATAAATGAATTTCAGAAAACAAACATGTTATAGGTGTTTGATTGGTTTTTGGTGTAGGCAAAGTCCGAAACCCCTTCAATGGGGACAAAAAGCGGTAATATGGTGGTTTCTTAAACTTTTACGATGCAAACCAATTTTTAAAGAACGAAGAAACTGCTTTAATGAACTATTGCGTTCAAACCAAAGCATCACCGGACATCAAAATATAAATATAAAAGAAAGAGATTATCCGATCAACGAAACGTAGGCATACTCACTTGGATCCGAAGATAAAATAAGGGAATGAAATTACCACAAACCAGACTCAAGAAAAATCTATAAAAGGAAGAAATATTCCATCACAAAATGGTAATAAATTACCAGTTACTATAGACGATACTAATTGTTGATGGTTAATTTCATCCTGATGCACAAACACCAATGTAGACACCTAATTTTTCTCCTTTTGTAATTTTATTTTATTTTACAAAAAGGATCTTAATTTAAAAAAAAAAGAAAGATAAAAATAATAAAAAAATTAAAAAATGATAAAAATACCAAAAAAACTAATAAAAGGAAAAATTATAAAAATTTTATAGATTAAGAACAAATAGTTTTAGTTTTAGTTCTAGTTTAGTACAAATAATTATTTTAGGAAATCGGTTAGTTTAAGTACAATTTAATTGTACTGAATATTAAAGTACAGATTAACGGTCTAACGGATAAGTTTTGGAGTATTTGAATTGAATTTAATTTGAGGTCTTGGATTCGAGTCTCAACAGGCATCTATGTCTTTATTTTTCTATCTTTGCAAAAGCAAAATGAAAACGGGATTTATATCTAATTAAATCATTTGAATTTAGTTTGATCTTATTAAATTAGATTTAAATTAATTTGGATCTAGTTTAATTGTTATCGAATAAGATACAATAGATATATCTAGATATGATTTGATTTAAACCTTAAATACACAAACTTCAAGTTAGCTCCATGATTCAAACACACAAAGTACATGCTCGACCATATACAACCCACGAACGAGAAGCATCATTCCTCATGCATGTGCACGCCTCCATCCCCCTCATCCAGTTAGTACGCATGAATACATATACTTCCGATCAGCCGCACGCCGCAATCAGCACGTCACTCCGTTGTCCATCAACACAACTGTCTTCTACACCATTGACAATCTGACAGCAGTGGATAGGGCAAAAGTGGCCATCTATATAACACAATCACGACACATGATTAGCATAACTCTATCTTCATCACCAATAAAACACTGTAGTGCTAAACAACACCGCTCATTGCTTAGACCTAATACAACGCGCCTATCCTCTTCGTCAATCGTGATTGTTGACCAATTCCATAACACTATGGTTCCTTCTCCTTTGCCTATGCTGCAGTTCATCAATCATAATAGCAGCAGTGTGCTATTTCCGATCAGCATCACCAACCATACATGCTTCGTCATCACCATCTTCATGCGAACAGCCCCCTAAATAGCTGATCTAATTTCTGTTACACTATCAATCCACACTGCACACTACGGAACCATCGACGCCACTACTCCTTCACCGAACAGCCCAAGTCAAGTTCAGTTTTGAGTTTTTTTTTTTTTATTTATTTAGTCATTATTATTATTTTATTAGTTATTTGGTTAAGTTTATGACATGATAGGTAAATAGATATATGTGTATGTATTTATATGCTTAGATATATTTTTAGCATTATGATTTTAGAATTTTCTCACTTAGAAAAATTTATTTTGTAAATAAATAAAGATAAAAACCCCATTTTTTTTTTTAGAAAAAAAGGACTTTTAAAGAGTTTTTATAAAATAAAATAAAAGACTTAGTGAATTAGGACTCTTTAGTTTTCTTTTGAATAAAATAAATTGGTAACGACGTAAATTCGGTTGGTTTTCAAAAATTAAAATAATCAACACACTAAGATTTTCTAAAAGAACTACGATCATCTGATCTCGACTAGCAGGTATGTAAGCACCTTCGAGGTCACGATAAAATATGTAGAAACTTAGGTTATTTTTTTCTTTTGATTTTATTTATTTATTTTTTTAAATATTATAATTAGAAAAATAATCCTAATTTCGGTAAATAAATAGTGGTACCTGATATTTGGCAAGTGCACCTATCAATTTTAATATAGCGGATGTAAGTCCGAGTCGATCTCTTAGAGATTTTGAGTACTAATATTAACCTTAACTTTATTATTTAACCGGAAAATTGTGTTGAGTTGAATGAATTAAAAATAATGAAATTAACAAACTAAACTAATTATGAGACTTAATTAAGCAATTTAGAAAGCAATAAAACTATGAACGACTTCAAGAAATTAATAACGTATTTAGGAATTATTTCCCTTAGTGTTTAACATATGACCACTTAAAATATATTAAATTCAGTTTCTATTATTCTTGACCGGAGGGATTCACAATTAAAGCTAATATCTTTCTCAAGCATATTAACTCTAATCCTAATAGTTAACTTTCCGGAAGAAACGTATATCTTATCTCTAAGTATACATGTAATTCTCTTCAATTATGCTAAGATCTAATTATACATGCAATTTCTCAATCATCATGCATAATATCATAAATTGATACTCTAGAATTATCAATCAATAATTAAACAACATAATTGAATCAAGAAAAGATAGAAACTTTATTGAAATTTATAATTCAACTCAAAAGTCACATGAAACCCTAAGTTTCATAATCCTAAATACTCGAATTCTAAGCTATCATAACGAATCTAAAAATGAGTTCCATCAAAAACATAAAATAAACATAGAAAACCCCTTTAATTGATGAACAATCTCTCTAATCTTGAAATTGATGTTGTTCTCGCCTCTTTCTTCTCTTTCTCCTCAAGTCTCTTCTCTTCTTTCGTGTCTTGTTGGTTTCTCTAATGTCTCTCTTCTTTTGAAACCATAAGATATCCTTTTATATATGTATTATAAGGATTCTGTTTTTGTCACCAGACACGGCCTGAGACATGACCGTATCCCCAGGTCGTGTAATTTTCTGCACCAAGGCAAAATTTTCTGCATAACTTCAAAACTTTTAAACTTCATAACTTCTTCGTTTGAACTCGGAATTGAGTGAAACTTGATTCCTTTCCTTCGTTTTCGATCCTAGAACGCGTTCAAACCTTGAAATCAAAATTTTACTCAATTAAGTATCAATTCCTTTAAAGAAAACAAAAAATGTAAGGAAAATACTATAAAATCACCATGTGAAATATGTTTAAAATCAGAGTTATCAAATTTCCCCATACTTGAGCATTTGCTTGTCCTCAAGCAAATAAATCAAAACAAAACTTTCGGGACAAGAAACGCTAAACAAAATTTATCCCTATTTTAGGAAACCGATGAACGAATACACTTGACCCATAGAAAAGTAAGAAAATCATTCTCAACTAACTTGCAATAATAAAGTCAACCAATTTCATCTGACCATATTCAAATACTCCAACCATACTTAATACTAGAATTCGCTAGTTAATTTATGAAAATCAAAGTTTACCCGAGCCATTTAACTAAGGATTCTTAAACTAAAAATTAGATTTAACATCTCGCCAACCGAAAAAGAGTCATAAAAATTTTGTTCATTTGACTAAAGTGTATACAATTCTCTCTTCCATCTCACCAAGCATCATAATCTAAAACAAACACATTTTACATCCACTCTTCCTCTGATCATCCCCCTAGTTCATGCTTTTGTTGAGAAGTCTTTTGAATTTAACTTATTTAAGCACAATTGTGTTGGTAGAGGGAAAGAATCTCGCTCTTCTGACGGACCAAGACCGATCCATACCAACTTATTTCTTATATTGATAGTGGGAAAGAATCTTGCTCTTCTGACGGACTAAGGCCGATTCATATCAATTTTTTCATTAGAATTGACATTGGGACTTAATCTCGCTCTTCTGACGGACCAAGACGAATCCTTACCAATTTTTCTATTCATACACTTGTTATTACTTTTGACCTCCAATCATTGTGATTTTTCAGGGGTTTTTCAAAAGAAGAATTTCATTTGTTTGTTTGCTAAAAATTATAGGGCTCTTAAAAATTTCTAAGAGAAAGGTATACATAAAAGTAAATTTAAAAATAACCATGACTAACTCTCAACTAGTGATATTGCTCCAATCTCAAGTCTTAAAGTCCTAAGCTAAATAACTCGTAACATTGCCCTCCACAAATTTGATTAATCAATTCTAGTAAAGTATCATAAGGTCAATAATAATCAAGATGACACAGTTGATTTGGCTTACTACCAATTAATCACCTATTGCAAGTTAACTTAAAAATTAATCGGGTTAAATATGAATAATTGGTTTCCTAAACAGTAACAAATTCATATATATCCCTTCCCCACACTTAATTATATACATTGTCCCCAATGTACCATGAAAAATCATAGCAGCACGAAAAAGCAGCACAGGGAAAAAGGAAAAATATGTACTGAAAAGAAACTAATACTTCTTTGCCAGTCGAAAAGAAGCGCAAAATGAAGAAGCACCATCATTATATATAGCAGAGTTCACAAGCCTTAATCAACAAAAGACAACACAAAAAATTATGAACTAAGAAAAGGGATCAGAATCCGTCTCTTTATCCTCCTTATCAGATGGTGCCTCAGCCATCGTAGCATCATCATCGTCATCACTGGCTTCGACATCCTCATCACTTTCTCCAGCCACCTCGTCCTCTCTACCCTCATCAGCCTCTTCCTCTTCAGCCTCATCATCCTCTTCTTAGTCCTCACTCTCTTCTTCATGGGTAGCTGACTCTTTCATTTTATGAAATTCTTCCATTTTGTCCTAGTGGATATGAAGTTTATCTACACTTTCTTGTATATAACGAACCTTAGACAGCAACAAATCAAATTTATCTTCAAAGCTGGCTGAAGACATCTAGCCCCAAGATGTGCTACTGCGAGAGTGTCAACCTTGACGTCTTGTTGGTAGGAGGTTCATGAGTCGGAATGAATTGAGGCGCATAGGAGTGACTTGGCTAATGAAAGTAAGTGAAGGCCAAGCAACAACCTTAGTCCGCATGGCCTGCACTAGTAAGGTAATGTAAGGGCTACAACAGATATGCCCTTTCTTTCGAGTAGTGGTGGCTTGGTGGCTGAAGAGTTCGGTTATTTCGATAGCGAGATTGATGCGATGTTTATGTATGACACTGTAGAGATAGAGGCAATCTTTGTTGGACACCACCCCAGTGCTAAGGCCTCGACCAGTCAATGTATGGGAAAAGAGCCAGTGAAGAACCCGGTATTCAGGCTTGACTAATTGAGAGGCCTTACTCCCAGCTGGATCATAGGCATCGCCAACAATAATCTCATTCCAAAATGACCCTGCTGTGACGCCACGAGGAAAACGACACGAGAGACATTGGAATTCGTCCGTCCGTATATATCGCTCGTCATATAAACCAAGATATCTACCTAGGTGAGCAATGGTCATGTGGAATGGATGGCCACTCAAAGGATAATATGCGCTCCTAAATGGTACCATCTAAGAGCTCCTTTATTTCGGTGGTGAGCTCTAATTGAGCGAGAACATCCTAATCCAACCGAAGAGTCTCACTAAAGGGCCTAGTCTGAAGTAGTTGATATTGTTGCACTTGGTAATCCTCCTTAAATTGGAGCATTGGGTGCTCCATAGGGGGAAGAGTAGCTAGTGGTTCAACTATTGCTCCGGATTGTGATGAAGAGGATGCTGCAAATTTGGATTTCCGGCGAACAGAAAGCTTAGCTCGATTAGCCATTTGAATACCTGAAAAGAGTCAACAATCCAAATCAAACACGCACATCCGTATCGCACATAGTTGAAGAAGGTAGAAGAAAAGAAGAGCAATAAGGAAGAATGTGAATAGAATGCTCAGTGGGGCATTTCAACAAACATATGGAGTGCAACTAGAAAACGAGTTGGTGGAAAAGAAATGAGTGGCAAACACTTCCAACGAATTCTACTACACAACAATTAACGATGAAAAACAGATATCTCAACATATAAAAGACGCTAAATGACCCAGAATTGGTTTCTCCTATTGCTAACCCTAACTAGCATGAATGAATAAGGATGAGCAAATTAGCCAATAACATTCGGAATTGAGAGAGGACAATGAAATCTAACTAGATGAGGCAGCATTATTGCATAAAAGATGAAGAAACTCAAAGCAATGATGTATGCCATTTATAAATAATCAAAAGAAATCTGCAGGCCAAATGGAAAAAAACCAATACACACAAGAATAAAAAAAAATGCAAAGGACCAAACTGCTTAACAATGAGGGAGAGAGAGGAAAATCAATGAGGAAAACTTACTTGGATCAAAATGCGGAATGCAAGAATTGTGGAGAGAAGAGGGGGAATAAGAGAGAATATGAGAGAGATATGTTTGATTGTGAGCGTGTGAGAGGGTGTGTTTAATTTAAATAAATCGATTGTGTACAAAATTGTGTGAGTTTGGGTCGACACGGGCTGGGACACAACCGTGTCTCATGCCCGTGTAACTTTTTGTTACCGTATATATAAACTGGACAGACACGGGCTGGGACACGACTGTGTCCTACGCCCGTGTAACTTTCTGAGCTCTATTGTGAAGTCTAGATGCACACGGGCTGGGACAACCGTGTCCTACGCCTGTGAAACATTCTGTTCGCAGGTGGGAAATTCTGGACACACACGGGCTGGGACACGACCGTGTCCCTTGCCCGTGTAACTTTCTGTGCCCATACAGTGAAATCGAAATCTGGGTGGACACGGGCTGGGACACGACCGTGTCCCATGCCCGTGTAACTTTTTGTGGGTGAGCAGTTTTGAAGGTTTGGATGGACACGGGTTAGGACACGACCGTGTCCCTTGCCCATGTAACTTTTTTTTTTTTAATTAAATTTAAAGATAAAGGAAACTTAAAGAAATAAAAATAATAAAACTAAAGAGAAAAAGCAAAAATAAAGCTAAAAGGGGAAAGAACTATGATGAAAAATTGAAAGAAAAAGAAAAGAAGCAAAGCAGAGTTAGATGAAAAGAAAATAAACTTAAATAACGAAGGTAGAAGCAGAGTTAGACATGGGTTGCCGCCTAAGAAGCGCTTTAGTTAACGTCGATAGCTCGACGGGATACGTCTTCTCATGTTAGTTCTGTTGGATGGAGATAAAACTCCTCTCGTCCAACATGCTCCAAGTTTCCATTCAAGTATAACTTCAACCGTTGCCCATTTACCTTAAATGTACCCTTCTCCAGGTGTATAACTTCAACAGTCCCATACGGGAAAACTCGTGTAATTGTAAATGGTCCAGACCACCTGGATTTCAACTTACCTGGGAATAAACGAAGGCAAGAATTATACAAAAGAATATGATCACCTTCTTTAAATTGTTAACCTTGTTTGATTTGCTGATCATGATACTTTTTAGCCCTTTCTTTGTATAATTTAGAGTTCTCATATGCATTTGCTCGCCATTCCTCTAGCTCGTTTAGTTGAAGTTTCCTATGAGAACTTGCACGCTCAAAATCAACATTAGCACTCTTAATTGCCCAATAAGCCTTATGCTCTATCTCTACTGGTAAATGACAAGCTTTGCCATATACAAGTCGGTAGGATGTGGTCTCGAGTGGTGTTTTGTAGGCGATTCTATATGCCCATAGAGCATCATCCAACTTTTCTGACCAATCTTTCCTATGATACTCTACAGTTTTTTCAAGAATTCGCTTAAGGTCGCGATTGGCAACTTTCACTTGGCCATTACTTTGGGGGTGGTACGGGGTGGCTATCCAATGTATAATGCCATAACGTTTCAATACTTAGTCGAGTTGAGCATTGCAAAAGTGTGTTCCCCTATCACTTATAATTGTCCTAGGGGTGCTAAATCGAGAAAATAGGCCTTTCAAGAATTTTTTTACTACCCTAGCATCATTAGTAGGTAGGGCTTTAGCTTCCACCCACTTAGAGACATAGTCAATAGCTACTAGGATATATTTATTTCCATTTGAGTTCGGAAAAGGACCCATGAAATCGATCCCCCACACATCAAATACCTCAACCTTGATGATGGGGTTTTGTGGCATTTCATCCCTATGAGATATATTCCCCACTCGTTGGCAACGATCACAACATTCAACATATCTCTAGGCATCTTTGAATAAGGTAGGCCAATAGAATCCTGCCTCTAGGACCTTATGAGCTGTCCTATTCGCACTATGATGCCCACCCATAGGCCCCGAATGACAGTAGCTCAAAATTTGCCAACCTTCGTGGTGTGGTACACATCTTCGAATGACATGATCTGCACATACTTTAAACAGGTAAGGATCATCCCAAAAGTAATGTTTCACATCAGAAAAGAATTTCTTCTTTTGCTGGTGTTGAAGTCCCTTCGGTATGATCCTAGCAGCTAAAAAATTAGCAATATCTACGAACCAAGGAATTTCCATATCACTTACCTGAGTGATGGCATAGAGTTGCTCCTTAAGGAATTTATCTTTGATCTCGTTCTCGTCGAGCATTTCCAAGTTTGGATTCTCCAATCGAGATAGGTGATCTACTACTAAATTCTCAGCGCTTTTTTTATCTTTGATCTCCACATCAAACTCTTGTAGCAACAAGATCCACCTAATCAATCTTGGTTTTGCATCCGGTTTTGCTAACAAGTACTTAAAGGCAGAATGATCAGTATAAACAATCACTTTAGATAAAAGCAAATAAGAGCGAAACTTATCAAAGGCAAAAACAACTGCTAGCAACTCTTTTTCTGTAGTAGTGTAGTTCTCCTGAGCATTCATAAGAGTTTTGCTAGCATAGTGAATTGGTTGAAAGTGCTTGTCTCGCCTTTATCCCAACACTGCCCCGATTGCGTGATCACTTGCATCACACATAAGCTCATAGGGGAGTGCCTAATCAGGTACTACCATATGATTAGAGCATTGGTAAGTTTCTATTTAAGGATATTGAAAGCTTTCAAACACTCCTAAGAGAAAACATAAGGCACATCCTTCTCTAATAGCTTAGTCAAAGGGCGGGCAATTTTCGAGAAATCCTTGATAAATCGCCTGTAAAAACCTGCATGTCCTAAAAAGCTTCTTATGGCCTTAACCGAAGTTGGAGATGGGAGTCTTGCAATCGCATCCACTTTGGCAGTATCCACCTCAATTCCTCGATAAGAGATCTTATGGCCCAACACAATACCTTCTTGTACCATGAAATGGCACTTCTCCCAATTAAGGACAAGATTGGTCTCTTCACACCTGGTGAGTACCCTATCCAAATTATTCAAACAAAGGTTAAATGAGTTGCCAAAAACTGAAAAATCATCCATAAATACCTCCATTATGTCCTCAATCAAATCATCAAAAATAGCTAACATGCATTACTAGAATGTAGCCGGTGCATTGCAAAGACCAAAAGGCATTCTGCGATAAGCAAAGGTGCCATAAGGACAAGTGAAAGTGGTCTTCTCTTGATCTTCCGGTGCAATAGGTATCTGAAAATAACCAGATAAGCCATCCAGAAAATAATAAAACATATGTCCAGCTAGTCGTTCTATCATTTAATCAATAAAAGGTAAGGGGAAATGGTCCTTACGTGTAGCATTGTTTAACTTTCGATAATCGATACATATACGCCAACCTGTTATCGTTCTCATTGGGATCAATTCATTCTTTTCATTAGAGACTACTGTCATCCCACTTTCTTTTGGAACTACTTGTACTGGACTTACCCATGAACTATCAGAGATAGGATATATCATACCTGCATCAAGGAGTTTGATAACTTCCTTTTTGACTACCCCTTTCATGTTTGGATTCAAGCGTCTCTAGGGCTGCACAACCGGCTTATAGTTTTCTTCCATTAAAATCTTATGAGTACAAAAGGAGGGATTGATACCTCGAATATAGGATATTTTCCAAGCAATGGCCCTCTTATGCTCCTTGAGTACTTTCAACAACCTTTCTCTCTATTCTTGTTCCAAATTAGATGCTATAATTACTAGTAATTTGGAGTCCTTCTCTAAGAAGGCATATTCTAGGTAGTTAGGTAATTGCTTTAGCTCCAATACTGGTGGCTCCTCAATTTAAGGTTTTAACTGTGCTTCCTTCTTCTTTTCAGACTCTTCAAACCCTTTCTCGATAGAGATAGGTTTATTTGCCTCCAGTTGGGCTACCACCTCGGATTTAATAGGATCTTCCGAAGCTTCCTCCATGCCTAATTGCAAGCAACTCTCCAACGAATCCTTAAAAAGAACTTCCTGCATATAACTTGAAACGAAAGTGTCAGTAACATCTAGAAGGTAGCAAGTATCATCCTGATCGACAGATTTTTTCATAGCCTCCGAAATTTTAAACGTGATCTCTTCATCTACTACTCGAAAAATGAGCTTGCTACCACTAACATCAATGATAGCCCTAGCGATAGTTAAGAATGGTCTTCCTAGGATAAGGGGTAACTCAAAATCGTCATCCATATCCAGTATCACAAAATCAACTGGAAAAATTAAATTACCCACTCGGACTAATACATCCTCAAATATACCTTTAGGATACATCACAGATCTATCGGCTAATTGCAAACTCATGCATGTGGGCTTAGGTTCCCCTAATCCTAGTTTCTTAAAAAATTTATAAGGTATTAAATTGATGCTAGCACCCAAATCAACTAAAGCTTTGTCAATTAACAGATTACCAATATGATAAGGAATTGTAAAACTTCTTGGATCTTTTAGTTTCTTGGGTAACTTGTTTTGCACAATCGCTGAACACTTTTCATCCAAGATGACTGTAGAAAGCTCCTCAAGCTTCCTCTTGTTGGATAACAAATCTTTCAAGAACTTAGCGTACTTTGGCATCTGTGACAGGGCATCAACAAGAGGTAAGTTAATATGCAGTTGTTTAAAGAGGTCAAGGAACTTACTGAATTGTTGGTCATTGCAATCTTTCTTGAGTCTTTGGGGATATGGGATAGATGGTTGATATTCCTTCACCTTTGATGACTCTACATCTTCCGTTGCTTTCGTCCCCTCCTTGCTCTTGCTAGTCTCCTCGCTAACCTTCCTCTCAACATGCAACTCCTTCCCATTTCGAAGTGTTACTGACTTAACATGTTCCTTTAGATTGGGTTCTGTATTTCTCGGTAGCGATCCCTACGGTCTTTCAGAGATTAGCTTCGTAAGTTGACCAATTTGATTCTCAAGGTTGGGATTTGAAGCCTCTTGATTCCTCAGCGAGGATTCAATGTTGGATAAGCGAGCCTCATTGCCTTGAATGTATTTTGTGAGAAGTTCTTCCACATTAGACTTCTTTTCTTGAGAGAGAGGAGGTGGGAATGGTCTCTGAAACCCAGGTAGGCCAAAGTTGGTCTTCTGCTGGCCTTGGTTTTGGTTTCCCCATGAGAAATTGGGGTGATTCCTCCATCCTAGATTGTAAGTGTTGTTGTAGGGGTTATTTTGTTGCTTAGGTGGATTTCCTAGATAATCTACCTGTTCCAGTTGTTCTTGTGCTCCGTACCCTTACATACCAAAATCACTTACATCCAATTGCACTTGTTGAGGGCCAACTGAGAGTGCATCAATCTTCTTACTCAATAGGTCCACCTTGGCTGCCAGAGCAGTGGTCAAGTCCACCTCATAAATTCCCATGGCCTTTTGCTTGGCTCTAGTGGTTTCCCATTGATAATTATTCATCGCTATTCCTTCAATCAGGTTTTGTGCTTACTTAGGTGTCTTTGTGTTCAAAGTACCTCCTGCAGATGCATCAATCATCTGTCTAGTAGATAAATTGAGACCATTGTAGAAGGTCTGAATCTGCATCTATAGTGGGAGGCCATGATGTGAGCACCTCCTGAGCAAGTCCTTAAACTGCTCCCAAGTATCATATAGCATCTCTGCTTCCAATTAAGCAAAAAAAGAAATATCATTCCGAAGTTTAGCGGTCTTTGCAGGTGGGAAGTACTTCTCCAAAAATTTCTCTACCAATTCATTCCAAGTTTTGATTGAATTTCTTATTAGGGAGTTCAACCACTGTTTTGCTCTTCCCCTTAAGGAGAAAGGAAATAACCGTAGTCAGATGGCATCATCCGTAGCTCCGTTGATTTTAAATGTATCACAAATCTGTAGAAAACTAAAGATGTGGGTATTAAGATCTTCAACTTGGAGACCATCAAACTAAACATATTGTTGCACCATTTGTATGACGTTAGGTGCGATTTGGAAGTTATTAGCCGCGACAATTGGCCTTGCGATGCTAGAGTCAGCTCCAATAAGTGTAGGCCTTGAATAATCGGACATGGTCCGATTTGCTTCATTCCCATTGTTAGCCATGTGTGGTGGATCTTCCTGCTCGATGAATTGAGTGTTGGCCTCTTCACCTTCTTCCTTGATTTTAACGATTGACTCGTCGTCTATGGTCGCCACAACTTGTCTAGGTTGCGATCTCAAATTTTGAAGGGCAGTTCTCTCAATTTCAGGATCAAGTTTTACCAAATCTTCCGAGTTGCTTCGAATCATGCACTACAAGGGCAAAAAATATAAAATCAATTACAGTTCCAGGTAATAAAAATAAACAATGAAAACAAAAGAAAATAAAGAAAAAATGGTAAAATAATAAAGCAACTAGCGTTCTTAATATCGAAAATCCCCGACAACGGTGCTAAAAACTTGATATTTGGCAAGTGCATCTATCAATTTTAATATAGCAGATGTGAGTCCGAGTCAATCCCTTAGAGATTTTGAGTACTAATATTAACCTTAGCTTTATTATTTAACCGGAAAATCGTGTTGAGTTGAATGAATTAAAAATAATGAAATTAACAAACTAAACTAATTATGAGACTTAATTAAGCAATTTAGCAAGCAATAAAACTATGAACAACTTCAAGAAATTAATAACATATTTAGGAATTATTTCCCCTAGTGTTTAACATGTGACCACTTAAAATATATTCAATTCAGTTTCTATTATTCTTGACCGAAGGGATTCACAATTAAAGCTAATATATTTCTCGAGCATATTAACCCTAATCCTAAATTATTTATCACAATCTCTTCACTTAGTAATATAACTTAAAATTGCGTTAATGTATAATGAATTCCCATACAAATAGTTAACTTTCCGGAAGAAACATGTATCTTATCTTTAAGTATACATGTAATTCTCTTTAATTATGCTAAGATCTAATTACTCATGCAATTTCTCAATCATCATGCATAATATCATAAATTGATACTCTAAAATTATCAATCAACAATTAAACAACATAATTGATTCAAGAAAAGATAGAAACTTTATTGAAATTTATAATTCAACTCAAAAGTCACATGAAACCCTAAGTTCCATAATCTTAAATACTCGAATTCTAAGCTATCATAACGGATCTAAAAACGAGTTCCATCAAAAACATAAAATAAACATGGAAAACCCCTTTAATTGATGAACAATCTCTCTAATTTTGAAATCGATGTTGTTCTCACCTCTTTCTTCTCTTTCTCCTCAAGTCTCTTCTCTTCTTTCGTGTCTTGTTGGTTTCTCTAATGTCTCTCTTCTTTTGAAACCGTAAGATATCCTTTTATATATGTATTATAAGGATTCTGTTTTTGTCACCAGACACGGCCTGGGACATAGCCGTATCCCAAGGTCGTGTAATTTTCTGCACAAAGGCAAAATTTTTTGCATAACTTCAAAACTTCTTCGTTTGAACTCGGAATTGAGTGAAACTTGATTCCTTTTCTTTGTTTTCAATCCTAGAACGCGTGCAAACCTTGAAATCAAAATTTTACTCAATTAAGTATCAATTCCTTTAAAGAAAACCAAAAATGTAAGGAAAATACTATGAAATCACTATGTGAAATATGTTTAAAATCAAAGTTATCAAATTTCCGGATTTAATAGGTTAGCCCCCGAACTTAGAATCCTTTGGTTTTTCATTTAAAATTGAAATCAAAGACCGGTAGTAAAATCGTAATCAATCCACCAAATTGGTTATGGTTATGGTTACGGTTTCTTTTTCTTTTCCCGACTTTAATCGAGTGGCAACTTCAAAAATTATTTTCAATAAAAACCTAAAATTTCCTAATTTCTTTAGTCGATGATTAATATTAAATGGGTTATGATTTAGTATTAATCGGAAATGGGGAAATCAATTTTAAATAAAAGAAAATCGAAAAATCAAACTTAACAGTTTAGCGACTCCACTAGGGAGTGCTAAAGGGCTAGCTACTATAAGTAATCGAAAATAAAATTATTTTTTTTTAAAAATAAAATGATCAAATAATAATAATTAAAAAAGAACTTAGGTATGTTATTTTATGTATTTGTTTATTTTATTTTATTTTTTACTAACATTTTTTTTTGTTGTGGTAGTTTATTTAAGGGGGTAATTTTCATGGGTTTTACTTCTACTCTATTTTTTTTTTTTTTTTTGCATCATAAATGCATGGTAGACACCGTTAGAACTAGGCCATCTTAGGACCTTAGGAGGGGGGTCATTGTGTAAACTTCGGATGTTGCGGGGTAACCAACTTTTAGGGCCAATTAGGCTACCTCACTCAAGTTCAAATTCAACAACAGAATTGTTGCTTTGAAAAATGTAGTGATTGTAGAACTTGAGAACCTTTAAAACCCACCCTTTTACATAACATAAAACCTTTTTTCAAAAAAGTTACAAGAACCTATGATGTGGTAAACCTAAATGGATAAAGGCAGTTGGGAAGTTGTGATTGTAGTTATAAATAATTTGTAATAATTTTTATGTAAAGTTTAGATTACGTTGTAATTGTAATTTTGATTTTGATTTTAATCAATCATGGTTAGATCTAGTCAAGAGCCTTTTGAAGACATTCATGTCCACCTACCGCATTGGCCACAAAAATTGCTTTAAACGTAGTTTCGACTCTTCAGCCCAGATAAACAGGAGTTTGTTAGGAATAAGATTGGGCCCATCCTCTCCCTACAGAAGATCCTCGTGAACATCACTCTAGTACGGGCCTTAGTCCACCTATAGGAGCTTAAATCCATTGGTTTTTATATGGGCCTACATTAATTAAGCCCAACTTTAGAAGAATACTCCTAACTGTTGTGGACTCCTACAATCACTGATGATATTTATGTCCCAAACTTAGAAACTGTAGCACTAAAGATCTTCAGCAAGTTGTTGGGAATAAAAAAAATGGAAATAAACTGGGTTCTAAATTAAGGAAAGACCATTTGATTAGAGGATGTCATGGATTGGTTTTCTACTAAATAGAAGCACAAAGAAAAATGCGAGGTTTTTTGTGCAAATTTAGAAGCATGGCACCAATACCGGGTCAACGCTTTTATATTTATGGTCTTCAATGTTATCTTGTTCCCTAATGATAGATGTCGAGTCCATTTTAGAATTGCGGAACTCGTAACCTAATTCCTTAAAGGGAAATCATATGTCCCGGCCCTTCTGGCCAAGTAGATTCGGTCACTAAACCATCTCAAGAAAAAGAAACAAGGAGATTTGAAAACTAATATGGTACTACTAGTGGTCTAGTTCATTAGCCACATGAGAAGTTACCAACTTGATTTCAATCAGGCCGGGTTTACTCAGCAATACGATCTCATCAAATCTTTTGGAAAAAGAATTGAGCTACCAGAAAATATAGTTAACTGCTACTAGGTCCAATGCTTTCAAAGTATGAAAGCGGAAGAGTTGTTGTTGACACCCAGGTGGTTTGCAAGCAAGGAAATGATAAGAGGGTATGAAGACTTCAAGGCGGTCCCTCTGATCAGCTTCAACCTCTGCACCACATACGTCCCAACCAATGGACTCATTGAGGACATGATCTCTAGACCATCATTAGAAGCTGTCTCATTGGACTTCTATAACCTCGACATGATGGTGGTTGATAAAGTAGCCAAGCTCCTGAGCATCCGAGCTCTTTGGTACATAAGAAAGACCACCCCTACCACTAAAGAGATAATAGCTAGGAGCCAAACAACCAAAAGATTTCTTTATCACCAACTAAAAGGACCGAAAGATATGGAAGACAATAAAGAGAAAGGGAAAGTTCAAGTTGAAGCTAAACCCGAGAGAACGAGTAAAAGAGAGTAGGAGTTGGAAAACCATTGCAAGGAATATCATCAGAAGATAAAGGCATTGGAAGCACAATTGAAGAGGACTAAGGGCAAAGAAGAGCAGGCTCCCAAGATCTGAAAGAGGAGAAAGACTCAGGATAAGCCTACTAGCCATGAGGAGATTAGATTTTAGGTTTTAGGTTTTTTTTTTAAATACTTTCTTTAGAATTCTTTTTGTGAACAGAATAAAAGGTGTAAAGCTTCACAATTGCAAAAAATTAATAAAAGTTAGTTAGGTTTTGCCACATCAAAGGTTTCTTCCCAATTTTTAATTTTTCATTGCACTCATGTGACATGCATCTTGCATTTATACGATTAACAACTCTTTCTTAAGAAAATGTAATATGTACTAACCCTTTGTTGAGATTAATCTTCGCTAGATCAAGTAAAATTTCAAGATAGCTCCCAAATGTCAAGTCTTTCAGAGAAGTTCGATTAAAACACGTTCCCAGACCAGGATGGCCACCACTCAAGGAAATGATAGAGACCCTGAGATCAATGATCCCTCCGAGTTGAGGTTTCGTTCCATAGAAAGGGCTATGAAGAAGATGGCAGAACAAATGAGCTTCCTAGCAGACATCATTGCTTTGCTACAAGCCACAACACTGGCTAATAAAGAAAGCTCTAAGACCCGTTATGGGAAGAATACACACGCTCCTAAAGCAAAGCACGAATATCAAAAAGACCCATTCAAATTAGAAGGAGTTTACCCGAAAGACAACTCGACCTTCAAACTTGATATGTTTGCGACCCCGTAACTTGTTGACCGAGGGCCTAGTATGGACAGCTTGAAAGAACTGGAAAAGAAATTAACACAACAGATAACTAAGAAGATGAAGGAACTTGTAGGGTATGATGGTTTTAAACAAGCGGAGATCACGGAGTTTTTCGTATATGACATGGGATCATACCTTAAGAAGTTTAAGGTACCAAAATTTGAAAAGTATAATGGGACGGGTTGCCCCAAGCTCTACACTAGGTTATATGTCAGGAAGATAGGTAAATATGTTCAGTATGATCCACTTATGGCACAAACATTCCAAGATAGTCTAACTGGACCGGCCCTGACTTAGTATGCTTGGCTTGATTTGAATCAGATAAATACATGGGAGAAACTTGCTCGATCATTTTATGAACAATATAAATTCAACATAGAAGTAGCCCCAACTATGATGGACTTGGTTGCCTTACGAAAGAAGAATAATGAATCGTTCAAAGGGTATGCTCAAAGATGGAGGTCCTTAGCTGCAAGAATCTTCACCCCTACGACCGAGAAGGAGCTCACATCAGCTTTCATTAACACCTTGGAGAGGCCCTACTTCTCCCATCTCATCGGGCAAGCCTCGTCTAGTTTTGCTGAAGTAGTAGCGGCAGGGTGCAAGATTGAAAGTACTGTCTCTTTGGGTAAGCTATAAGAGCCAGCAGATAGAAGACCACTAGTGTCATCATCTAGTCCTAGACCAGCTGACAGCAAGCCCAAAGAATCTATGGTTGGTATGGTAAATTCAAATGCCAGACCAAATGCTCAAGTCGCTTTTAGGGTAAATCCACCTTCCACTCAACAACAGTTCAGAGACCAGTTTCAAACTAATAGGACTTATAGACAATTTACCAAGATACTGGTCTCTTTAAGTCAAGTCTTCAAGAAGTTGCAAAGGGATAATTTGATACGGTACGAACTTCTTAGTGATCGATACCAATCGAAAATCTTTGACCCTACAGTAAAGTGTGAATACCACTACGGACAAGTGGGGCATTCGACTGATGTGTGCTGGAGATTGAGGAACAAGATTCAAGGCTTGATAGATGAAGGGACAGTTCAATTGGATTTTGTAAAAGCCTCAGTTCCTAACGTTAACAATAATCCCTTACCTAACCACGGGCCGATGATTGGTATGATTTTTGATGACTATGCTATCAACGTCATCGATTCAGATAAGAAGCCTAAGGTTTTTGAGTTTTATGCTAGCAGCCAGACTCCAGAAGTGAAGAGGTATACATTTCACGTACCATTGCCACCAGAAAATTACAAGGCTACTCCATTCAGTTATCACTTGGTAAATCGGGAAAAGTTAGGTCCTTTAGTAAGGGGCATTACTCAATCGGGAAACATTTATCACTCGAGAGAGGAGCATGGGAGGAAGGTCATATTGGGAGAATCAAATGATAAGACAGTGACCGAACGCATTGAAGGGCTATTGGCCTTCACCAAAATGATGAAGTTGAGTGAATATAAGATCATGGATCAACTCAGTAAGACTCCTGCATAAATATCATTGATGAGCATGTTAATCGCATTTGAACCACACAAGGAGGCTTTGTTTTACACTTTAAATGAGGTAAAGGTCCCTCAGGAAATTCCAACTAAGAAGATGGGATTGGTTACTAATTCTATCCTTGCAATGGATTAGATTTCTTTTTCAGTTGAGGAATTAGGCGAGGAAGGGAACAAACATACAAAGCTACTCTTTATCATGGTAAGGAGTAATGACATAGTTATCACCAGGGTACTCATTGACAATGGATCATCGCTGAATGTTTACCCACTCACCACCTTGGATTTGCTGGGCATCGACACGTTTGCAATTAAGCCTTCTTCTACAATAGTTAAGGCCTTTGATGGTTCCAGAAGAGAGATTATAGGAGAAATTGATTTATCCATGAGTATTGGTCCTCAGCACTTTACTATTCGATTCTAAGTCATGGACATTCCAAGATCTTTCAATCTACTCTTAGGAAGGCCTTGGATTCATGTAGCAGGGGCTATACCTTCGAGCTTGCACCAAAAGTTGAAGTTTATCTCAAATAGCCAAGTGATTACAATTCTGGGAGATCAAGATTATGAAATCTACAAGGAGACCGCTATACCCCACATAGGAAGTGAGGGATAAGAAGAGCTAGGATTACAAATGTTTGAAAAAGTGAACATGAATACCGGTCCTGATAGAGAAGACGATAGAAGAATAGAATTCAAGGAAGGCCAGATCGATACCTATGGCCTTGGCTACAATCTTACCCCGGTAGAAGAATTCCAGAAGAAACAAGCAAGGGGCAAGAGAGGTAATAGATTATACCATGCCTTGATGACCTTTCCAATGCTAGTTAAGACATTCATACGAGAAGGGACTCAAGCTTGGGAATCTGGCAAAGAAGGATCAATAAACTAGCCACACAAGTTCCAACATCATTTGAATAATTGGTTCTCCATCCTAGCAAATAGCAACAAGTCTTCCTTAGGGTAAAGGAAAAGTAAGGGTTGATTACTTGAGTATTCAATTTTCCTTCGAGTCTTGTCTAGGCAAAAAACTGAGTTTTAGATGGATACATAGGTAAAGCTGTGTGCAATGAAAAATGCAAGCACGGTTTGGGGAGGGATTTTTGTTACCTATCTCTTTTGATTTTTAAAAATCAAGTATGGTGTAGATCAATCGGAAGAGGTATGCATAAAAGTATTTGCCCCAAGGAGTAATCCTCGAATTCCGTCTGTTTTCTGGGTTTGGAAAAGTGCGGATTTTCAAGAACGGGAATCTTATGATATGTTGGGAATCTGTTATGATAATCATCCAGTGACTCGTAGTTAGTATTTTCTGAATTTTTATTTTCAATAGTCATCATTTTAAATGTATCGTCGAACCTTTCATTCAAAATTAGTTAGGCCTTTATCTCATTTGAGACATACTTCCATTTATTCAATGAAATCCTAGTTCGTTTCTTTCCTATGTCGCATTTCAGTTCTCTTTTGCTTACATACACTTTTTTTTATGCATCTTCATTCAGATCCAATGAACCAAGCGAAAACTAGAAATACCTTACGTAGGTAGAAAATGAGAATATCGATATCACTTTTGACCCTACTGGGTTAGTCGTCGGGAGCGATGTCGATGACCATAGTAATATATAAGATGAATGGCAAAAACATGAACTAGGTAGAATCACTATTGATGAACTGATTGAGACAATTAATGTGGGGAACGAAGAAAATCCTAAGAATCTAAAAATTGGGGTAAGTTTAAAAGAGAAACAAAAAACAAAAATGATTACATTATTAGCCGAATATGAAGACGTGTTTGCTTGGTCGTATGAAGATATGCCTGGGTTGGACCTGTCGGTTGTAGTCCATTGTTTACCCATATACGAAGATGCCAAACTAAGAAAGCAAAAGTTAAGGAGATTTCGACCTGACGTCTTGCTAAAAATGAAAGAAGAAATGAAGAAACTACTGGAAGTTGGATTCATTAAGGTATCGAATTACCCGAAATAGGTAGCTAATATTGTTCCAATAATTAAGTAGAATGGGAAAGTCAGAGTGTGTGTAGACTTTCGAGATCTCAACCAGGTAACGCCTAAAGATAATTTTCCATTGCCTCACATTAATGTTTTAGTGGATAATACGGCCGGAAATCATCTATTCTCTTTCATGGATGGTTTTTCAGGATATAATCATATTCAAATGTCCGAAGAAGATAAGACAAAAACGACTTTCATTACGACTTGGGGAACATTTTGCTACAAGGTGATGCCGTTTGGGCTTAAGAATGCAGGTGCAACATATCAGAGGACCATGGTTACAATTTTTCATGATATGATGAATAAAGAAATAGAAGTGTATGTCGATGATATGATTGCAAAATCTAAAGAGGAGGAAAATCACTTAGAAAACCTAAGGAAGTTGTTTGATAGACTGAAGAAATACCACTTGAAGTTAAATCCGGAGAAATGTACCTTTGGCATGACATCAGGAAAATTGTTGAGATTTATAGTCAGCCAAAGAGGAATTGAAGTCGATCCTGATAAAGCCAAAGTCATAATTGACATGCCTCCTCTACAAACACTCAAGGAAGTACGAGGATTGCTAGGGTGTTTAAATTACATAGCCCGATTCATATCATAATTAACAGACAAATGTCGCCCTCTTTTTAAGCTATTAAAGAAGAATGCAAAGATCAACTGGAATGAGGAATGTGAAGAGGCTTTCATGACAATCAAAGAATACCTCATGTAACCTCCAGTGTTAGTAGCTCCTATACTTAGAAAGCCGTTATTTTTGTACCTGACCATAATGACCGAATCCATGGGATCCGTGCTTCGTCAAAAGGATGAAGAAGGGAAGAGCGAGTCAATTACTATCTAAGCATGAAGTTCACAGAAAAGGAGCAGAATTACTCAAAGGCCGAAAGAACCTATTGTGCATTGATCTAGGTCATGCATTGACTCTGACAATATACACTATATTATCAGATTGAGTTGATAACACAACACGATCCTTTGAATTACTTAGCTGAAAAACCGGCTCTCATTGGTAGAGTTTCAAAGTGGCAGATGTTGCTAATAGAATTTGACATTAAGTATGTGAGCCAAAGTTCAGTTAAGGGGTAAGCTTTGGCAAAACAATTAGCAGAGAATCCTTCTGAGGATACCCCTCAAGAAGCACGGGTTGAGTTTTCTAATGAAAGTATCCTAGTAGTAGGAAAAGTTTCCGATTCTGAAGTAGTCGAAAAATCTTTAAGGTGGAAAATGTTCTTTGACAGAGCAGCTAATGTGTCTGGATGTGGAGTAAGGGCAATTCTGGTATCGCTTGAAGGCACAAAATTTCTAATGGCTGTGAGACTGGTTTTCCTATGTACCAATAATATTGCAGAATACGAGGCGTGTATTTTGGGACTCAAAATTGCATTATTTAAGGAGATACGAGAATTACAGGTATATGGAGATTCTTCGTTGATCATAGGCCAAGCTCGGGGTGAGTATAAGATGAAAGACCCTAAATTAATACCTTACTGCCAACACGTGGCCGAGTTAATAACTAAGTTCGAAAAAATTACATTCGTATACGTACCAAGGGTTCAAAACCAATTTGCTGATGCTCTTGCTACTTTGGCATCAATGATCCAGATATCGAGAGGAGTGGAGATTCAGCCATTTAAAATTGAAATTGAAGAAAAGCCCACTTTTTGTTTGGCAATGAAAAGTTTATGTGATGAAAAGCCTTGGTATCATGATATCAAAATATTTCTACAATATAGTACATACTCCGAAGGTGCAAAGAGGAAGGAACAAAAAATTAATTAGAAGATTGGCAGCTTAGTACTTGATGAGCGATTCTATGCTGTATTGACGATCGTTTGATAGTACGCTTTTACGTTGTGTAGATGGGAAAAAGGTAGAGATGCTAATGAAAGAGGTGCACAAGAGAGTATGTGGCCTCCATATGAATGGTTACATGCTTGCCAAGAAAATCATGAGGATGGGATATTACTGGTCAACTGTAAAAGCGGATTGTATCGGACATGTTAGATGCTACCATTTATGCTAAATCTATGCAAACAAGATATATGCTCCACCTCAAGAATTGCATACAATATCAGCACTATGGCCATTTTCGATGTGAGGAATAGATATCATTGGCCCGATCACTCCAAAGGCATCTAACAGGCACTGGTTTATATTGGTAGCTATTGATTATTTCACTAAGTGAGTTGAAGCCTCATCCTACTCTAGTGTGACGAAGGGAGTAGTGGTTAAGTTCATCAGAAGAGACATACTGGCTCAGTATGGTATGCCAGAGACAATTATTACTGACGATGGTACGAATCTGAATAATAAATTGATGTCTAAGTTATGCCGACACTTTAGGATCATTCATAGAAATTATACTCTTTATCAACCCCAAATGAATGGAGTTGTGGAAGCGGCCAATAAGAACATCAAAAGAATTATTAAGAAGATGGCCATTACGTATCGAGATTGGCATGAGATGTTATCATTTGCACTCATGGCCTATCGAACTTCTATCAGAACATCAACAAGGGCAACCCCCTACTCGTTGGTATATAGAATGGAGGCTGTACTACCAGTGGAGGTCGAGATCCCGTCTCTCAGAATATTGTCAGAAACTCAATTAGATGAGGTTGATTGGGTAAAAAAGTGTGTTGAGCAGTTGAACCTAATCGATGAAAAGAGGCTAGCAACTTTATGCCACAACATTTGCTATTAGCAACAAATGGCTAGGGCTTTTAACAAAAAAGTACAACCCATGAGTTTTGAGCTAGGAGATATGGTGCTAAGGAAGACGTTGCCTAACACAACTAATTCGAGAGGGAAGTTTGCCCTAAACTATAAAGGGCCTTACATTGTGAAGAAAGTATTGCCAGGGAGAGCTGTTATCTTCTCTCAAATGGATGGTCTAGACTTGAAGGACCTAGTAAACAATAACGCATTGAAGATATACTATCCTTGAACATCAATGAAAGTTTTACTCAGATTATGAAATACAAACAATCTTACTATTACTGTAGTCTCATTTTCATTTTCTACATGAAAAGTTGGTATTCTTAGTAATCATTAGCATTGGATAATATCCCTAGCCCTTTTCTCATTCCACTAAAAGACCCCACTTCTCGCTATATCTTTGACCCAAATAAACCTTACACATAAGAAGCATGAGAAAAATAAACACTTAACTTGAAGCGATGACTATTGAAAAAAATTCTTTTAATACTTTATTGTGGTTAACCTCCTAAGAAAGGGAGACTTGTTTCCTATTTTTCAGGATAGAGCCATGTTCAGAAAGAATAACGTATGGCGTATAAATAAAAACTCGTTTGAGAACGGATGTTTACACGAAAAGCCGATGTTTGGATCGGAAATTCAACATAGGACCTCTTTGTTCGAGAAATGAATATGTTTTATGTTCGTTTCAGGTTTAAGTTGCTTCCACCAAAAATAAAATAAAAGAAAAAAGGGGTTAGAAAGAGACAGAAGAAGAAAGAAGAAGAACAAGAAAAGGCAATGGTAAGGGTCAGAATCGTTGGTTCTAAACGGACTACTCAATAAGACATTGGACTACTTGGGAGCTATCATTAGAACCAGGTAAGTGTTTCTAAGCCTGATAAAACATTGCCTTGGCAATTGGTTTCCCCCTAAGGTACAGCTTGTTTTCCAAAAACAATTTCTTAACAAGTAAACCAGCTTGTAGAGCATGGTCCTCATCCAAAGTTTCTTAAACTCCTAGTCGTCTAACTCACAGAACATTACTCGACTCAAAATTTCTTCAAGGGATTTAGCAAGCTCATGGAGCACTATCCTAATTCAAAGTTTCCTCATGTTTTTAGGTCTTAGCCAGCTCAAAGGGCACTTTGACTGCCTTAGTTAGTCAGCTCATTAGTGCATGACCAAGTTTCCTTATGTTTTAGGTCTTAGCCATCTCAAAGGGCACTTTGACCGCCTTAGTTAGTCAACTCATTAGGGCACGGCCAAGTTTTCCTTGCTTTTAGGTCTTAGCCAGCTCAAAGGGTATTTCGACCACCTTAGTTAGTCAGCTCATCAGGGTATGACCAAGTTTTCTTCATGTTTTAGGCCTTAGCCAGCTCAAAGCGACTAAGTTTTCTTCATGTTTTAAGCTTTAGCTAGCTCAGAGGGTGCTTTGACTACCTTGGTTAGTCAGCTCATCAGGGCACGACCAAGTTTCTTCATGTTTTAGGTCTTAGCTAGCTCAAAGAGCGCTTTGACCGCCTTGGTTAGTCAGCTCATCAGGGTACAACCAAGTTTCCTCATATTTTTAGGTCTTAGCTAGCTCAAAGGGCACTTTGACCACCTTAGTTAGTTAGCTCATCAAGGCATGGCCAAGTTTCCTCATGTTTTTAGGTCTTAGCTAGCTTAAAGGGCGCTTTGACCGCCTTGGTTAGTCAGTTCATTAGAGCATGACCAAGTATTCCTTGTTTTTAAGTCTTAGCCAGCTTAATGGGTGCTTTGACTGCTTTGGTTAGTCAGCTCATTATGGCATGACCAAGTTTTCTTCTTGTTTTAGGTCTTAGCTAGCTCAAAGGGCACTTTGACCGCCTTGGTTAGTCAGCTCATTAGGGTACGACCAAGTTTTCTCATATTTTTAGGTTTTAGCCAGCTCAAAAGGCGCTTTGATCACTTTGGTTAGTCAGCTCATTAAGGCACGACCAAGTTTCCTCATGTTTTTAGGTCTTAGTCAGCTTAAAGAGCGCTTTGACCGCTTTAACCGCTTTGGTTAGTCAACTCATCAAAGTACGACCAAGTTTTCCTTGTTTTTGGGTCTTAGCCGACTCAAAGGGAGCTTTGACCACCTTGGTTACTGAGCTCATCAGGGCACGACCAAGTTTTCTTCATGTTTTAGGTCTTAGCTAGCTCAATGGGCACTTTGAATGTGTTGGTTAGTTAGCTTATCAGGGTATGACCAAGTTTCTTCATGTATTAGGTCTTCGCCAGTTCAAAGGGCGCCTTGACCATCTTGGTCAGTTAGCTCACTAGGATACAACCAAGTTTTCCTTGTGTTTTAGGTCATAAACAGCTCAATGGGCGCCTTGACCACCTTGGTTAGTCAACTCATCAGAGCACGACTAAGTTTTTTCATATTTTTAGGTCTTAGCCAACTCAAACAGTATTTTGACTACCTTGGTTAATCAGCTCATTAGGGTATGATCAAGTTTCCTCATCTTTAGGTCTTAGCCAACTCAAGGAGCACTTTGACCACTTTGATTAGTTAACCCATAAGAGGCAAGACTAAGTTCTCATTATTCTTTTTAAGGATTCTTATCAACCCACAAGGGCACTACCCTTCGCTATTCTTCATTTCAAACTAATCATCGTCAGGTGTCTTAACGCTCCTTAGGATAAAGTTGTCCCGAAGCAAAAAAGGTATCTCTTTTGTCTTTGTGGCAAAGTTTTGCTCAAACTTTACCACAAAGAGAGGCAGCTGTAGACACCTAATTTTTGCCCCTCTGTAATTTTATTTTATTTTACAAAAAGGGTCTTAATTAAAAAAAAGATAAAAATAATAAAAAATTAAAAAGTGATGAAAATACCATAAAAACTAATAAAAGGAAAAATTATAAAAATTTTGTAGATTAGGAATAAATAGTTTTAGTTTTAGTTTAGTACAAATAATTATTTTAGGGAATTGAGTAGTTTAAGTACAATTTAATTATACTGAATATCAAGGCGCAAGCCAATGGCCTAACGGATAAGTATTGGAGTATTTGGATTAGATTTATTTTGAGGTCTTAGGTTTGAGTCTCAACAGGCACCTATGTCTTTATTTTTCTATCTTTGCAAAAGTGAAATAAAAATGGGATTCATATCTAATTAAATTATTTGAATTTAGTTTGATCTTGTTAAATTAGATTTAAATTAATTTGGATCTAGTTTAATTGTTATCGAATAAGATACAATAGATATATCTAGATATGATTTGATTTGAACATTAAATGCACACATTTACGTTCAAAAAGGAACAATACTCACGATCAACTCACGACACAGTTGAATCCGATCCATGTTGAATCAAATTCCCACCTTATCAACTTTGACCAAAATTCATGCCGTAATCTGAAGACACAAACTTCAAGTTAGCTCCATGTTTCAAACACATAAAGTACAACTCAACAATAGAATAGCCAGAGAAATTCACTGTCGCACTATAGACCTTCCAAGTGCACGGCTACCACGTCCAGTCCAACAACAGCAGTGTGACTTCGATTGCAACAGTGGCTGCTTAATCATATATAACCCACAAACAAGAAGCATCATTCCTCACGCACGTGCATGCCTCTATCCCCCTCGTCCAATCAATATGCACAAACAAATACACTTCTGATCAGCCATACGCCGTAGTTGGCATGTCACTCCGTCATCCATCAACACGATTGTCTTCTGCACCATCGACAGTCTAGACAGCAGTAGATAGGGCAGTAGTGGCCCTTTATGTAGCGCAGCTGCAACACACGATTAGCATAACTCCATCCTCGTTGCCAATAGAATACTGTAATGCCAAACAACACCGCTCATTGCTTAAACCTAATACAGCGCGCCTATCCTCTTTGTCAATCATGATTGCCGACCAATTCCATAATGCTGTGGTTCCTTCTCCTTTGCCTACGCTACAGTTCATTGATCACAACAGCAATAGTGTGCTATTTCCGACCAGCATCACCAACCGTACATGCTTCGTCATCACCATCTTCATGCAAACAACCCCCTAAATAGCTAATCTAATCTCTGCTACACTATCAGTCCACACTGCACATTGCAGAATCACCGATGCCACTACTCCTTCACTGAATAGCCCAAGTCAGGTTCGGTTTTGAGTTATTTATTTATTTATTTATTTGTTTCTTTATTTATTTAGTTATTATTATTATTTTATTAGTTATTTAGTTAAGTTTATGACACGATAGGTAAATAGATATATGTGCATATATTTATATGCTTAGATATATTTTTAGTATTATGATTTTAGGATTTTCTCACTTAGAAAAAGTTATCTTGTAAATAAATAAAGATAAAAACCCTGTTTTAAATAAAAAAAAAGGACTTTTAGAGAATTTTTATAAAATAAAATAAAAGACTTAGTGAATTAAGACTCTTTAGTTTTCTTTTGAATAAAATAAATTGGTAACGACGTAAATTCGGTTGGTTTTCAAAAATTAAAATAATCAATACACTAAGATTTTCTAAAAGAACTACAATCGTTTGATCCTGCCTAGCGGGTATATAGGTACTTTCAGGTCAACAATAAAATATGTATAAACTTAGATTCTTTTTTTCTTTTGATTTTATTTATTTATTTTTTTAAATATTATAATTAGAAGAATAATCTTAATTTCAATAAATAGATAGTGATACCCGTTAAAGGTTTGATATATTAACTCTCGAATTTGGAATCCTTTGGTCCTTCATTTAAAATTGAAATAAAAGATCGGTAGCCAAATCATAATCAATCCACCCAATTAGTTAGGTTTCTTTTTCCTTTCCCGACTTCAGTCGGGTATCGACTCCAAAAATTATTTTCAATAAAAAATCGGAATTTCCTAATTTTTTTAGTCGAGAATTAATATTAAATGAGTTATGGTTTAGTATTAATCGGAAATAGGGAAATCAATTTTAAATAAAAGAAAACCGAAAAATGAAGCTTAATAACCTACAAAACATGAAAATGGCTTCGAGGGGCACCGAAGGGCAGTTTAGCATGCCACTCTAGCCTTTTCCAAATTTTCATCTGCCATACCGACTTATTTGGCTACTTGGATATTCAAACAGATCAATGTCTGATCTCTCTACCTGATTTAATATAGCTGATGTATCTTTCGTGACTCTTCGCTGATTGATGATGGCATGATCACTAAGGCGAGTTCCAATCAACATGTTCATTGATTGAGCTTAACAATCCTGGTTCTGATACATTTACTCCATTTGCCGAGCATGATGCCGAGAAACACCTCGCTGAGCAGTTCTCACTTACGACAATGGTTTAGAGATAGGAAACCGACAAATGTTTTGCCAAAGACCGCTTGCCACGTCATCTAGAGCAAGCAACTTCCTGAAGCCCTCTTTCCTTGCCGTACCGATCAATCTATATCGGCCCGCGATGAGTGCTTCAGAAATAATTTACTTCCCGAGTTCCATGTCGAGTGGCCAAGGAACTTTCTCCATAGTTGCCAACCACCGAGAAGCATTCTTCATAGTTGCCACTTTTCATAGTTGCAAATTAAGCTCCACGGCCCAAAGGCCAATTAATTTATACGGCCGACTTACAGACTGTACTCGCCGAGCACCAAGAGTTAAACTCATTCCTCCCAATCTTTAAATCCTGAGCAACAGTGCTTTTAAGTCAAGTGCCAAGACTCCATGAATGATTGCCAAGTGACAGATTCACCTTTTACTTTAGAATCTGCTGAGCAGTCGAGAGACATTGTGCCGAGAATCTTTGCCCAAGAGAATTTTTCATCGAAATGCCGAGCAACCGAGAGACATTGTGCCAAGAATCTTTGGCAAAGAGCATTTTTCATCGAAATGTCAAGCAGTCAAGACACATTGTACCAAGAAAGTTTGGCCAAGCAATTAACTTGCTGACCTACTGAATTAAAGTGCAGAAGCAAACTATTCTTTTCTAAGTTGCCGAGTGTCATTATTGCATTATTACCAACCTAGTGATTAGCTCATGTGCCGTGATGAATCAAGATACTCATCACATGGTCGAGCTGAAAATTGATTGTACTGAACTATTTCTTTAACAACTCCAAACTTCAGTGAGATCATAGTTCTATGCCAAGCCATCCTCTTTTATATTTGTCGAGCCACTATAATAATACAAATAGTAGAGTGCCTATTCGTGTATTTTGAGCTTTTTGACAATCGATCTCGACACTAGTGCACTAGCGCATCCTGAACATGCTAAGCTTCTATGCTTTGAGCTTTCAAGATTTGGCTTACGTTAGGAAAGTTTCGACGGTTAGCATTAAGAATGTCTCGACCTTCCATAACTAAGCAGTCTACGTGGCCAGCAAGAATTTTTGAGAATCCACATTAGTAAGTCTTGTCAAGTAAGTGCTTCTTGAGCTTACGCAAGCTTGAGGATGTATGACTTTCATGGTCCAAAATGATCCATATCATATACAAGGACCATTTTATTTGATTTTCATAGTCCAAAACGAGCTCACTTGACCTCAAGAGCCCTACTCGCATATCAACTCTCATTGATGAAAGATGAGTAAAACCTCTTTGTTATTATTCATGAATCATTCGATTATTTATTTTTATGATATTGCTTTATGTTGTACAATGTGTCAATTAATTGACGATGTTCATACTTGATTCACGCACAATATATTATTTATCTATGTAATGCTCCAATGAGAGTTCAAAATTGGGTTAGGCTTAGAGAAACGCCCTCAATTTTTAGCCTACTTAAAGTATGACTTGCTAATAGGCTACTCATGAATAGCTTTAGGCCTTACATACTATGGGTGACGAGCAAACCATAAAGTGCTAATTCTTAGGACCTATACTTTAACGAACCAAAAGCTAGTAAGCCTATTTTACGACTTAGTGCATGTTATGCTCAACTTGAGCAACTTTTACGCTTTTCCCACCTCTTTAAGCACCCTTGCCTTTTCAGGTGCTCTTACTTGCCTCTTCAAGCGCTTCGGCCTTTTTAGTTCCTTGGCTCTTCAGACCTTAGCCTCTTTAGGCTATCGCCTCTTCAAGCGTATCAACCTCTATAGGCCCTCACCTTTTCAAGTGCTTCAACCCCCCTTAGGCCCTTACCTTTTTGGGCCCTCTCGCCTTCTTAAGCGCTATGGCCTCTTCAGGCCCTCTTGCCACCTCAAGCGCTTCGACCTTTTTAGGTCCTCTCGCCTAATCAGGTACTCTTGCCTTCTTAGGCATTCTAACCTGTTTGAGCCTTCACCATTTTAGGCATACCAATATTCATAGGTCTTCTTTGACCAGACTTAAGTGTTGGGCCGACTAATATAAACCCATATAATGATTATCAAAAAATGCCTATCAACATATATTACTATGAAAGCCAATGGGGTATCTAATGGTGCTATTTGCCTAAGGTTACCCTTGTTTTCATTAAGAGATAAGGCAATAAGTTAGCTAAATTCCCAATTACCTAACTCCATCACCACATAAGGTCAACATGTTTAGAAAATCTAGTAATACTTTTTTCCCTTAGGTAAGACTACAAGAATGAGAAATGACATTACATTTTACACAAATAGATGGGGAATCTATATTTGAATCTTGGGAGAGATTTAAGGAGTTGTTAAGGAAACGCTCCCATCATGGTATATCTGTATGGAGCATAGTAGGCACTTTCAATAATGGTTTGGTGTACTAGTTCATAATGATGGTTGATTTTGCTACTAAGTGTACTATAATGAATAGAAGTGCTGAGGAAGCTTACAAAATGTTTTAACAAATGTTAGCTCATGCACATGGTTAGCATTCTAAGAGAGCACAACCAAGAAGAGTGGCGAATGTACATGAGGATGATCAACTAGGTCAACTTAGAGAAAAAGTTGCTTCACTTCTTACTTAACTCTCTCAGCTAGAAAAAGCTTGCTAAGCTAGTAACTTTAGTTCTCATAAGCAACCTTAGGAGCATTGTTGCATGTGTGTAGGAGTAGATCATGCGAGCACAAGTTTTCGAGTTGGAAATCCTTTCACCCTATCTAAAGAAGTTCAGGTAGAGTAAGTTAATGTAATGAGGAATTTCGATCAAGGGCAAAGGAACTACAACCCCTATTTAAACACATAGATCACAGGTTATCTAAACTTATCATGGAGAGGTAATCAAGGAAGAGGATATAGTAGAGGTTTTTAGGGACCAAAGATGCAATCTGGCTAGCACCAATTACCACCTCCACCTCCATCCACACAAAAATCGAAAGAAGAGACCTTTAAGGACATAATGAGAAGCTTCATTTAGATATGTGATATGCGGATGAATGTACTAGAGACCTCATTACAAGATCTACAAAAAATTATGGCTTAATATAATGTAAATATGACCAAGTGACTCTTAGGGTAACTATAGAGGAATCATTGAGTAAAACCCTAAAGACTACGCCAACACATCTAATTGTAATGGTAAAGAAGCTAGCATAGGAGAGAAGGAGGTGTGCTATAGCGGGAAGCAAATATCTAGAGGTGAACATTAGAGTCCCAATGATCTTGCTGAGGAATAGATTGAGACAATGGAAGAAGAAATATTAACACCATCGAAGGAAGAATTAAATGCTAAACTCAAGGGGGATATAAATAATGAGATGGAAAAGAATTTGAAGAAGAAGGAGAAGTTGAAGAGGATCCTAGCGAGTGTGAAGAAATGGATGATGATGACTCAAAGGAAAGGCATGCTTAGAAAAATGAAAGGGATGTTTTTAAGAAGTTTGAATTAGAAAACAAGGTTAAAGCTAGTATAGAAGAGAGACCCAATATCAATGAGCATAAAATGGTGGATATGGTGCTAAAAGAGTGAGGTACTAATGGCTTTCTGCTAGTGCATTGATTGGATGATCTAAAGAAATTTACTATGCCATGCACCATTATGGATGAGTTTTTCTCAAGAGTACTTTTGGATATAGGTGCATCAAACAATTTTAGGTCAGGAAAAGTGATGCAAGAGTTAGGATTAGAAAGTTTTATGAAAGGAAAGCTCATATTACATGAGAGTTATCGATAGAGGTTGGCTAACACCTCTGGGAGAGCTTTACTTCATATTGATGAGTGGAGGACCATGCTACTTCCTCATTGACTTCATCATGATGTATATGAAAGATGAAGACCAACCTTTAGTCATCGAGAGATTGCTCCTAGCTACCTCTAGAACTATTTTAGATATGAGAGAGAGGGTGATTATTTTAGAAAGTGGAGAGAGAAAGGTGATGCTATAAGCTAAGGAGAGATTTTAATGAGTGAAGGAAGGAGATAGATTTAGATTTAGAGGTAGAATTTGAGAGAAGGAGTCATGTGAAAAAGAAAAGTGAATGTAAAGAGTATGGAGAGTCGAGCAACTACTAGAGAGATATAAGACATGAGCTGCAGGCTATGGAGGATGATAGGATTTGGGGTACTGACCTAACCAAATATCGAAGGCCAACTCATCTACTCTTCACCCGAATATCTCATTTGATCACTTATTTTGACTTATGTAATTTAGACTTCCTATTTTTTATATTTTCTTAAATTACCCTCATGTTTATTTTGTATTTACAAGAGTGCTACTAGCTTATCCTTTTAGTCCTTTTGTTTATAAGCTTTCCACTATGTATAACTAGAACATACGTATAGGGTTTTAGACAAGTTTGGCATATTAGTGAAAAACCCTTGAGACTTTTCTCTTGGAGAACTCTTCTCTACCCGCTCTTATCAATCCCTTTAGCAAAAATTGTAGCGAGTAATCCTATCACTCGGATTGGTGAGTCACATCTAGTAAGTCATAGGTCTTACAGGATCTTCCTTGGTGCGCCATATTCAACTAGATAGCTTATGGATTTGCTCAACCACCACCAACCCACCCCACACCCACCTCCCTTAGCCCCCTTTTTATTTTCTTATGTTTTGTTCATTGTAGTACCTCTCTATATGTACAACCTTAGAGATGCATCAGGTTTGCTAGTATTAAACTATAATCCCAACGAGGGATTTTGTGATGTTACCATAAAGTTCCGTTCCCTGTTGCTATTAGTAGCTACTATGTCTTTTCTGTAGTTTCTTTAGTGTTGGAGTTACTGTATGTGATTATTGGAGTAGTAGGTCACCATGAAGCTATTATCTTTGTTATCTAAGAATTGATTTCCTTATTTTCTGGTGGTTGCCCTTCTAATTTTACATTAATACATGGTGTCACTAAGGTCTTATTGACTGGAGATTTATCCTACCATTCAATATACTAGGCATTGAAAATACAATACTTAAAATGGAAGAACCTAGTTATTGTCCCCTTTCTATATCGTCCTTGTCTTGAGGTTTTAAAGTTAGGTCTTTACCCTTTTGAAGGAGAATTGAAGCTTGATAGCTTAGGATTGTAGGTTTCCAAGTACTAGCTATCAAAGTTTAAATTGGAAGTGACTTTTTCTCTCTTAGTGTAGCGATTGAGCAAATCTATGGAGGCATATTAGGGTTTGTTTAGGTATACTATTGAGGGACAAAAGGGGGTATGATTCATCTTATGGGCATGTTCCTTATTCTCACGTGAGCAAGTCATAGCAATGTTGGGTGTCTGATTGTGTACTACAATAACAGCACCAGTGTATGATAGGTGTTGTCATTAAGGTTTTGTAGTAGCCACTATACATTACTTGATACATACTCTAAATCTAGTCTAGGACATCCTTTTCAAACATTAAAGCACTTGTTAGGGTTTGTTAGGTAAGTTACTATTGCGGCAAATGGTATTCGATTAAGGGGCTTGAATACTCAATTGGTGATTTGGGAGTGTGTCGTAAGTTTGATTGAATCCATAGTGTTGTAATAGTTGTGGGAATGCCTATGCGTAGAGTGGCTTAGGTTTCATGTGAGTGCTCTTTTAGCAATTATGGTGGTTTCAATTTGATGTAGGACTATGGTTGCACACTTGTGGTCGAGTTATGTCATTAATGGTCATGAAATGTGTGTTTGGTGCTTAGAAGGTGAAAACAAGTGATGGTCACAAGTTGGCTCATTTAAGCACATATGGTCTACTATTGTTCATCGAGAAGCTATTAAAAGTGGTGGATAGTAGTGTTATGCTAAGCTTGTGCAATAACGATTCTATCTTACATAGTCGTACATACAATAGTGGAAGTTGCTAAGTTTGTTTATGTGGTTGGTTTGCTGTAATGCCACTTCTTCAAGGAGTATCAAGCCCTTATGATTGCTTGATTCAATCTGATACTGGTAATGTCTAAGTTGTGTCCCAAGTATGATCCATGAAGTGTTAGACTAGTGTGTTAGTCATTTCTATGCTATTATGGTTTATGCTTTGTTATGTAGCATCGAGTGTGCCAAGTGCTATAGTAACTAAGCTGACTTAAACCAAAGTGAGCTCAAATTTACTATTACGAATTGATGTGTCCAAGTTAAAATAATTGACTTGTTGAGCTAAAGTGACAACAGTACTATCATGTGCAACTTATAGTATGTAAGTGCAATCGAACAAGTGGCCATGAGTGCCGAGTCAAACTATCATACCCTTAAGGTTACCGAGCGAAGCTATTGCAGTATTGCACTATTGAACTTACATGTTTGAGCCAAAGTGAACTATCACCGAGCTAATTGGTGTTTGAATAATTTGCTCAACAGTTGGCTGCACCGAGCTACTGTTTTCCTTGCTTTACTGAGCTAAACTTATAAGAGTGAAGTGTTGTTGGTGATGAGACAAAGTGTGTTCAACTGCTGAGCTAGTGTATAAGAGTGTTGAACTAAATAATCTAGAGTTGAGCTAAATTGAGGAAGTGTCCAAGCTTAGAGCTGTTGCACCTCGAAGTGTTGAGCTAATTTTAATAGCCAAACTGATTTGAGTCGTTGAAAGGCTAAGATACTAAGTTGTTTACGAGAACCCGAGCTACTATGACTAAGTATATGTTGAGCTAAATTGAGTAGTTATCCAAGGTGTCGAGCTTGTGAAGTGTCCATGTATTCAATTTCAAGACGTATGTTCTACTCTATGCTAGTGCCAAGATGCTGTGAGGAAATCAATTGCCGAGCTTAAAGTTGTTGTTTTAACTATGTTGAACTGTTTCTTTATGTGATCGAGCTACTATATTCCAAACACTCAAGCTATTGTTTCTTTGTCTTACTAGCTACTAATATTCGGAAGCTAAGCTATTATGAAGTACGTATCATATTATTAAGTCCAAGCAGGAAAATGAAAGTGAAACTAAGCTAAATTAACTCCAAGCCACTGAACTGGATTAGGAGTGTTAACCATTCAATTGCCAATCTTATTATGACTGTACTATTTTGACTAAGCAAATTGCTATTGTGTTGAATCATTACAGTCCCAAAGCTACTAAACCAACTGCTATCCAATCTTAAAGATTGAACTACTGTGAGAAGATAGAACTCTTATGAGAAGCCAAGCTAACTTAGTTAAAAAAGAAGTAAACTGAGCTGACATGTAGTGCAACCTTGAATTACCAATCAAATGTTTAACTAAGCTGAGGTGTATGCGGATTGACCTCTTATGTTACAAGTTACCAAGCTAGATTAAAGAATTAACCAAGCTCTAAGTCGCTGCAGTTTAAAGTAGAGCCAAGCTAAACTGTTTAACAAATATCAAGTGTGACAAGTGTACAACTGAACGTCTTATGCCCTAAAGAAGTATTGGAGCTTTTGTATGAGACTTGAAAAGTGTATGTGAGTGCTTAGTGTACTATGGAGTTGATTAGTGACAGAAGCTGGTTATTATAGGTGTGTTATCAAGCATGTGAAAGATTAGTAGAGAAAAGCTGTTGTACATGTTTGAGCTATTGAGTTTGCCATGCTGTAGTTGAATTTTGCTAAGCTTGTGTGAATGCTGCTCCATTTATTTGAGTTGTGTATACTGCTGTGATGTGGAGCTATGAAGAGCAATTGCTATCCACTTCCAAGAATTACGTTGAGTTGCTTGTATAATTATTACTGAGAAGTTGTACTCTGAAGCTAGCGAATTGTGGATATGTGTGCTTATGTAGCTTCATGTAGTGCTCGGTAAGGTGAAATTGGCTAATAGGTTTAATTACCAAGCTAATTTGTATCTAGAGGCTAGGTGCTCTTTTGATCAAACTGAAGTACTAGAATGTAAGAAATATTCGAATTTCAGTTATATTGGTGATGTGTGCTACTTAGAGCCATTAACTTAATTGAAATTCAAATTCAAATTTTCAATTTATGTAATATGGCATCAAATAAGTTCTACATTAAGGAAAGACTTGACTAGGGTATTATACTAATTCTAGTTAGTTAGTATCTTATGAACTTTATCTATGAAATTGTTATTAGAAGATTAGGTTATGAAACTACCGACCACTTAAATTCATATGATTCTGTTTATAATGATGAAGTGATTCAAGTGATGCAAGCAAAAAAAGCCTTCTCCATTGGCAAATTTCAAAATGAAGTTTTATTTGATGTTGCTGACATTAGATATTGTTACATGTGTTTAGGTTCTCCATGGAAGATGAGTCATAACATGAGCTATGTGCCTTTGAAGAATACTTATTCCTTCTATGACAAAGAATGAGTGTGCTCCATCTAATCTCCCCGACTAGTCTTGAAGATGATTTAAGGATTGTTAGGACTTCAATAGAGAGATGGAGGACCAAAAAGAAAATTCCTGAAGATGCCATCAAAGAGGAAAAGGAAGTCAATGAAGGAGTTATTTACACCATCTATGGTAATTGAAGAAGAAACGAGTTACGAGGAAGTGGAGGAGGAGGCAACTGCTGAAAATGAGGTTAAGAGGCCAATGTTGGGAGAACATGAAGCTTAAAGGGTACTTGAGGTTGAATAGGAGTTTGACAACTTATAAGTTTAGATCCCCTAAGCTCATGTCGTGTTTGAGCCTGAAGTTGTGTTATTCCTCATGATTGATAGCTACTGGAACTACTTAAGGGTAATTAACAAGATACATGATGAGTATAAGGAAGGGTATCTAATGAAGAGCCTAATTGATTGAGCTCATGATGAGTGGAAAGAGTGGATTGTGTTTTCTTTGATTATTGAGTTGAGCTATTGTAGTTTATTTTTATTTTGCTCTTGCAAATTTATTTCTAATCTAGGTGGAAGTCGGAGTAGTCAATTGTTAAGTTTCAGGACAAAACTTTTTCAAGAGGGGGATGATGATAGGATTTAGGGTACTAACCCAACCAAATGTTGGAGACCAACTCATCTACTCCTTACCTTGATATCTCATTTGATCACTTATTTTTGCTTATGTTATTTAAACTTCCTTTTTCTTATATTTTCGTAAATTACCCTCATGTTTATTTTATATTTACAAGAATGCTATTACAGCATCCTTTTAGTCCTTTTATTTACAAGTTTACCACGATGTATAAATAGAACACATGTATAGAGTTTTAGACAAATTTAGCATATTAATGAAAAATCCTTAAAACTTTTCTCTTGAGAAATACTTCTCTACCTACTCTTATCAATCCTTTTAGTAAGGACTGTGACAAGTAGCCTTATCACTAAGACTAGTGAGTCACATTTGGTAAGCCGTAGATCGTGTAGTATTTTGTTAGTACGTTATATCTAACTAGATAGCTTATAGATTTGCTAAACCAAACTACACCCCCACCCCCCAACACCTCTCCCTCTTTCATTTTCTTGTGGTTAAAGGCTTAAAAACAAGTGTTTAGCATGAGGCAACCTAACCCATCATCTCTCCTTATCCTTTTTATTTAGTTCATGTCTAAGTCATTTCATTTCGGAGCCTATGTTGTTATGTTTCTTTTATGTTATGCAGGCGCTTGTAAGTTAAAAAAAGGAAGGTGTAATCTTTCATCTAAAGGTATCATTGAAAAGTGATTTAGAAGGGAATCAAGGAATTAGAACACACAAAAAAATCAGGGGAGTTCTATTCTAACCTATCCTCTTTTATCCTGTTACATGTGTTAAATTGTTGAATATGTTTCTAAACTTAAAGTTGGGATTAGGAAAGGATAGACATGAGCCTAAAAATAGTTGTGTTGTTTTGACTGAGCTATTGATAATTAAATTAACACATGCAAACTTGTCCCTTCTATGCACTTAACAAAATGATCATTTTTTGAAAGTTAGATGCATTTTCTTTTACACTCGATGTCTCTTGCTTCAAGTATGTCATTATTCTTATAATGCTTATATGAATTAAAGTAGAAGAAAGTGATTAGGGCTTGAATTTTGAATGAGTTCCTTTATGAATCAATCATGAGTACTTTTCAATGCTCTGTAATCAATTCATGGGTTCTTTACTTTGTTTAGTTAGGCTTAATTTAGATGTAGTTTAGAGATTTGGAGTTAAGGAAATGTTTTCACTTTGTGTTATGTTTTTGTGTTTTTAGAAGTTGATCTATTTACATACACCATCTTTTTATAAAGCTAGTAGTTTGTTAATATCTTGTGAATCGAAGTGGGTACTAGATTCTACTTAAATGTTCCCTAACAACTATATAATGAATGCCTGAGAAGAAAAAGAAAATAAAAATGAAAAAGAAATTGTGGGAATCAAGTAAAAGCCATTATAAAGCAAAATCGTAAGCTTTTCACAAAAGAAGAAGAAAATGAAATTGGAAAATAAACAAAGAAAATGAAAGAAATAGAAAAAGATGAAAAATCAAAAATACAAAAATAAAATAATAGGAGGAAATGAAAATTTATACCAAAGTTAGGGAGACGAAGTAAGGTATGATTCAGTAACCACTCTTTTTGCATGGCATTGGTAGGCTCAAGAGCCCAATAAGGAAGAAGTATATGGATAGGCTAGCTAATTAAACACTGAACCTCTCATTTAGTTGGAATGTCAGACTTGACTCCTAATTTCCTAAGCTTCACCTAAATGGGAATATTTACTTTTTTAGGCATGGATTTTTGAGTTAATTACATAGTTTTTGATATGTATGCATTCTATTGGTCACAAGTCGAACAAGTTGGACATCACTTCTAAAAATTTTCTTTCATACTAAAGTGAATGCATGGCAACTTTAATCTCTATGTCGTACTCTTGATTATGACCAAGTGCAAAGGAAGCGCATGCATATCCTCTCATTTCCTACAAATTGATTTTTAAAGCCTACTTGAGGGCACAAAGGTTTTAGAATTAGGGGGTGATGATCATAATTCAAAATACAAAAATTTTCCTAACCTTAGAACCTACATGAGTACATAAACTTAAGGAAAATTAAGGAAATTCATAAAAATTTGATCATATGCACAAAATTGACCAACTTTAACAAAATTGATCAAATTATATGAAAAGATCAATTTTCAATTAAATTTTATCAATTTTACCTCACACTTGTAGGTGCATAGGGGCTACTATGGTCTTAGCAACCCTAACCATTCAATCTAAGGAGCCAAGAAGAGCAAAGTGCAAAAATCAAGCCTATCAATTAATCAGTAACCATGCTATCAATCAACTAGTATACCTTGAATTATTAGCGGTAAACTAACCAATGAAGCAATCAATCATGACTAGATAACAATAATCAAACAAAAGCAATTAGGATTAGGGTTTATCTAAGCTAAAACCTTAATCATCAAATGTTTTATTTTATAAAACACTTAAATAATAAGGAGCTGATATATGTTTATTGATTGATCGATAGCCTAAATTTATAAATATATGCATTTTGTGCAAAAAACATGAGCCATAATTGGGATTTCTTTAAGGTTTAGCTTAGTTTTATGAGCTCTTTGTTGTTTTTACTATTTCATTGCTATTTCTAATATATTTAACACTTGTTCTTAAGATTTATATGCATATTTCTTTGTGTTTGAAGTAATTTTAGTTTGTTTATCTCTCTAATCTTTATTCATACTCTTATTCTCATTTAGGCATTTCATTATCTTTATTATTTATGGATGTTGCTACTATATTTGCAATTGTTCTTTACATTATTATCAAAGTCAAGAGTGGCTAAGTTAGTTTTATGGGTTTGTTATAATGATGCATCTCTGGGGTCGCACACACGAAGGGGCACCACATCGAACAAACCGAAAGGAAAGTAGAAGAGAAACTAGCAATATCTAAGCAGCTACCAAATGAATATGACTCACCACTCAATTCTACTCGGCTTACAACCCGTCGGATTTGACACACCGGTCTGAGTTAAAGGGTCACTCACTACTACTCCTTACTAAAGAGAATAGATAAGAGTTAAATGATGACGAGAACACTAAGGTTGCTCAAGTGAGTAAATCTATATTGAAAGTTGAATGAATATGCATATAAGGAAAGTGGGGGTTTATATACTTGCCTATTAGGGTTATTCTACATGTATGAAAAGACAAAAGGGTATTTTACACTTTGGTTACATGAATCATACTGAAAAGAGGTAAAAAGGACAAAGAATATTCAGTATGAAAAAGAAAGAATCATTTTAGAACGTTATGTTAGAAGATAAGTGTCACTTGATGGCTAGACGTTAGGAACATGATATAAATAAGTGGAAAAATAGAAAGTGCTAATAGTCAGGAGTCGACCAGATTTGGATAACGTTAAGGCCTAATCAGTCTAGTTAGGAAGTCGACTGAATTGGAGTCAGGTGCCAGTGGTCGATTGGAGAGCTCAACTCGACTCGGCTAATCTTTCCTAGGTTACCTTTTGGATCAAGAGTTTGCAGCTGGGCAGGAGTATGTTGGACACATGTGAGGATCTGATGGAAAGGTCAACTAGAGGTCAGATTAGGATAGGAGTCCTCGTCTCAACTGTGGCTTAAAGTTAGTATTTTCTGTGTGAGCCCTTGAAGTCCTTTAGCTCGGCTTCTTATGATCAGTCCAGGGGGTTGATTCCTATCATATAATGTAGATGGTGTAGTTAGTGAAACCATGTCGTTTTAATATGTATATGTGTGCTTATTTAGGATTTTGGTGTTTAATGCTCTATTTGATCTTGTTGAGGTGCTTTCCTTAATTCTCTTGATGAAATTTTGTGATAATGAGACCAAGAGGAGATTAGTTATGAAAATTCTAACCTTTGTTAATGAGTTATAGAGTGTTAATGAATGGGTTTTTACAACCATGAGAACAAGAGGAGATTGGGAGTAGAGATTCCATTGAATTCATATTGCTTTATGCAATTCTAGTACATTAGGATAGGTTATGAGATTGAAAGGAGATTGACCTCCTAATTTTTAGTACTCGAACACTTAAATCATGATAGGAATTAAGTATTTAGCTAACCATATAGAACAATGAGACTAAGAGGAGACTTTTTTTTACTACATAGTTAAGTGAGATGCCTTACTAGAGATTGAACTTAAGTAAACTCCATCAAAACCTTCATTTAGACCATAACATATCCTAACAACATGACTTCACCAATGTATTAGAAATGTGTCATATGCTTACGCATTTATTATTTGTATTAGTTGTTATGTTTTTGCTCTTGACACTTATTGATAGTCAATTTTCGCTCATCTAACATACTCTTTTGTAGGATTTTCCCTCATCCCAAAATTCATCAGCAACATTTGGCACCGTCTATTTATTCCTAAACACACCTACATGGCTAAAACAAGAGTGTCTAAGAGTGTAGTTGTTAGCACTACCTCCCAATACCTTAAAGAGGGGAGTCAGCATACTGGTGAGCAACAATTGGCTAGACTCGAGCAACTCTCCCTCGACTTAGCCAAAGAAAACTAAGATTTAGACAAAAAACATAAGCAAGTCCTTAACCTTTTCCATAGTAATATCCAACCCACAATAAAGACTAAGGCGATCATGACGTTGAAAAAAGTGATGATCCCATTTATTCACCGGAGTTGCAAACAAAGCAAGTCGATAATATGATAGGACCTTCGACTCCTATTTTTAAAGGGAATGACAAAGGCAAACAACTGCAGTAGATGCACCATGTAGGTCCTTTGTATGGCAGCACCCCTACTACCCTAAGCAAGCAATTCCAAATTAAAAGGAGTCCCTTTGTTCTAGAGATTTTGGAGGAAGTGATACCTCGACACATCAAGTTGCTACAGTTTGAGACTTAAGATAGAACAAAGAACCCTAAAGACCACTTATACTACGACCGTACGTTGGCCAAGTTGCATGGTTTGAGTGATGCAGTAGCCTGTAAAGCTTTTCCTTCAACATTGAGGAATGCAATCAACGCATAGTTCAAACATTTAAAACCAAATATCATTTTCTATTTCAATGAACCAACAGAAATGTTCCTTTAATACTTCCTTGTAAGCAGACTTCCTGTTAAAGACTCCTCAATCCTTAACACCATTAAACAAAAGTCTAATAAGTCAATCAGGGACTATTTAGCCAGATTTATGGCCGAGTTGGTTCAAATCTCAAAACTGGATATGAATGTGGCCCTCAATGCTATAATCAATGGAGTCAAGCCTCATGGAGACTTTTTTAGGTCTCTTGCAAAGAACAAGCTAAAAACTTTCGCTGAGTTTACGGCTAAAGCCATCTCATACATCCATTAGGAAGACAACATAAAGGTACGACGAGAGGCCAATCAGAGTAGAAGAGATGGAAAGAATGACAAGCAAAAAAGTATGAAGGATAGACTTAGCACAAACAATGACCATTGTTTAGATGCCGAGTAGAAGAGACTGAGGATCCCGACATACTCATTCTACATGCCTGTCGATTGTCCAATCTCGAACATGTTGATGGAGGTACGTAAAGAGAGAGGCATCCTCCAGTAACTGGAAAAAATGAGAGGGAATCCCTTAAGGAGAAACTCCAACAAGTACTGTGATTTCCATTGTGACAAATGTCATAATACAAATGAGTGCATTCAACTCAAGAATGCAATTGAAGATGCGATCCAACGTAGGCACTTGTGTAAGTTCTTAGCACATGATGCCAAGAATATCGAAAGACCATCTCAAAAGAGATGTGAGGAACAAGAGAATGACATGCGGCCAGTAGTAGCCATGAGAGATGCAAGGGAAGTGAATTCCAGCAAAGCACCTAATGGAGTGATCAACACCGTTGTTGGTGAACCCACTATAGGCCAATCAAGCTCTTAAAACCCGATTAACGTCAAGAATTATGTTTGTAATATTCAAGGCAAAAAGGTTAGGATCGACAATACAATATCTTTTAAAGAGGAAGATATTGAAGGTATCTAGAGGCCACATATAGATACCTAATTTTTGCCCCCTTTATTTTATTTTTATTTTATTTCCTCAATAGGTCCTAAATTAGGAAAATACAAAAAAAAAAAGGAAATTGAAGAAAACCCAAAAAATAAATAAATTTAGAAAAAAAATACCAAAATAAGAAAAAGTACAAAAAATAAGAAATTTAGAATAATAGAAAAATAAAAAGAAGATTTAGAAAAAAAAAATAAATCTTTGAGATAGTTTAATAAAATATAATAAAATAAAGAGAGGATTATTGAGCTTGGGTTTAGATTTAAATCTAGGTTGACTTAGTCCATATGTATAATGAATAAGGAAAAGCCAATAACCCAACTAGATAAGCGCTTGGACTTGATATTACATATGACTTGAAGATCTTGGGTTTAATTCATAAAAGGTGTAAAATGCATCTTTTCTTTTCTTTTCTCACTTCATTGCCACGTCATGGGCCATATCATTTACTAACTCACTTCTAAGTGTGGTAGACACACTCCTACATGCATTGGACACAGTCTTATATGCGTGACTTTATATTTGGCATCACATATTATCCAGATTGGTCTAATCTAAACATGAAAGAAAATCATATTGTATTTAATATTTTCTATCCTTAACTTGATCATGATACCGATAAATAAGGTCTATTATTCATTTTCAAGACATAAAAAAGCTTTAAAACACTTTAGAAAAATAAAAATTGAAGCTTCCTCTCTCTAATACAGTTCCTCTCTCTCTTTAGGATAGCATCCTTTACGATGTTTTTTGACAAAAACCACTACCATCAGATTTTCCATGCCAAAGTGAGCCAATTGAAGCTGATTGGAGCTGACTAGGCCAAAGTGAGTCAACTAGAGCTAACCAGAGTCAACTGAGCCAAAGTGAGCCGACCGAAGCTAATCAAGTTAAAGTGAGCTAACCTTTAGCTAAAGTAAGCCAATTGAGCTAACCAAGCTGATCTAAGCTAAAGTTAGCTGACCAAGCTATTTTTGAGCCGACCGAGCCAATCTAAGCCAAAGTAAGCTGATTCAGTTGCCCTAAACCGATCCGAGCCGCTTCTAAGTCATCTGAGCTGAGCTAAATCTAATCTAAGCCGACCTGATTTGTTGTGTTTTTTTTTTTTTTTCTTCTCTTTTTAATTTTATTTATTTGTTTATTTGTAAATGTTATAAATGAGAAAAAGAAAAAAGGAAGAGAAGAAAAATAGAAAGAGAAAAAGAGAAAAAAAAAAGTTGTCTATTCATTTTTTTTTTGTTTTTAATTTAATAGAAATAGATAGAATAAGTAATAAAATAAATAAGATAATATAATAAAAATGAAAATAAATAAATAGGTTAGTGAATAAAAATTGTTTTAATACTTAGAAAAATCGGGTATTCTAAAATTATATGAAAATAAATGGACCCTTTTTAAATTAGGATTATTTTAGAGTTTCCAAAAATAAAACACAGGTTAGGACCCTTTAGGACAATTTCCTTGAATAAATTGAATTGGGTAAAAACGTAAATTCGACCTTTTTTCAAAAATTAAAATCAAATCACCTGCTAAAGTTTTTATAAAAGAATTATATACGTTTGATCTTGAATAGTGGGTACGTAAGTACTTACGAGGCGACAATAAAAATAAGAAAAAACCCAATTTTCCCGTTTTAATTTAGATTGTTTAAATTATCCCATTTAAGTAAATAATCAAGTTTTGTTTTTTAAAATTAAAAGGTGATTTTTAAGGTTAATATTAAATTTGGAAAATTAATAATACCCATAAGGGTTTAAAATTCTTAACCCCTAAATTCAGATCTCTTGTTTTAAGACCGTTTTTTTTTTTTCAAAATCGGTTTTTATCAAAAGACCAGTAGCTAAGTTATAACCAATAACTCTTTTCTCCAACTCCGGTCGAGTGGTGATTCCAAAATGATTTCAAGATATAAAAGAACCAATTTTCTTTAAACCTTAGTCAAGAGTCAGTATTAAACAGGTAAGGGTTTAATATTTTGATTTTAAAGGAATTAAGAAGTGAAAAACCAAGCTCAACAACTTAGTGACTCTATTACGGACGTCAAGAGGGTTGCCCATTTAACTTTCCAAAATTGAAATTGATCTCTAAAAATCAACTTAGTGTAATTTATTTTCTTTTGTTCTTTGTTGTTTATAATAACTATACTAACATCTTTTCAGTTTAGTTTTATGTATTTAATTGTTTTTTCTTTTGGGGGGTTAGGGGAATTTCTTTCTTGTACCTAGAACCTACCCTTTTAGCATATATCCTTTAGGGTTTTAGGGTGGCATTATTATAAAAGAGAAAAAAAAAAAGATAAACCTGAAGGTTCTTTCCCTATATTTTCCTAGAATTTACTCTTCACTTTTATTTATCTATTTGTACTATTATGTTGCATATCATACGCATTAGGATATGGGGGGCCATTTGCTAAATCAAATATGTAAGGTAGATGCAATCAGACCCATGCCATTTTAGGACCTTAGGAGAAGGGCCATTGTGTAAGCTTCGAGTCCTATGGTGTAACCATCGCTCGTAGTTAATTAGGCTACCTCACTTAAGCTCAATGTAACTATTGAAAGTATTCTTTAACAAGTGAAGTCACAAAGCTTAAGGACCATTTTAGAATCTACCCTAGTTACATTCATGAACCCCTTTTTCCAAAATCGGTAAATTAACGCAATGTGGCAAAACTAAAAAAAAAAAAAAAAAGAAAATCTATGAAGTTTAAAAATCTGTGAAGTTTACTAATCTTTTCCCTGTAAATGTTTACTTCTTGTAAATATCGATGTAATCCATGTATAAATAAGATAGTTCTGATGTAATTTTCCTTTCATCATTTTTGTAGAAAATGGTTAGGTCCTCTCTTATATAAGCCCTTTTCAAATAAGTCCATATCCATAAGCCTTTAGAGCCTAAAGAGATACTTGAAAGATGGTTTCAATTCTTCAATTTAAACCAATAGAAATTTATTGAAGATAAGATTAAGCCCATCCTCTCTTTACTCAAAGTCTAAACCAATGTCACCATGGTATGGGCTTTGGTCCACTTCTAGAACCCTCAAAATTAGTCTTTTCACTTTGGCCTAATCCGACTGAGCCTAACCACCGAAGAATACTCCTATCTGTTAGGAGTCCCCTCTGTTGGAAATGAAAAATGTGTCTTAGATATCATGGTTAGTCTTGCAAAGATCTTCAAAAAGCTCATAAGCCTCCATGAATTTGAAATATGCAAAATGCAGGCAGATCGCCATAAGAGAATCATTAAGTTGGATAATCTTTTTTCTTGGTTCGTAATGACCCTGTCCAACTACAACTAGAAACTCTTTTATGGCAATGTTAAAGATTGGCAACAATAGAGGATCAACGCCTATATCTTGGCAGCATTTGAAACTGTTTTGTTTCCTGATGGGATATTTCACATACATCATAAGATTGTAGAGCTTGTGACCCAATTTTTAGAAGGAAAATCTTATGTCTTAACACTATTAGTAGCACAAGCCAAGTTACTCAGTTGTCTAAAGGAAGAGAAGAATGGAGTGTTAAAAACTAATATGGCCCTACTTATGGTTTGGTTTATCAGCCATACTTGGAGCCCTAAGCTTGATTTCATTCATGAACAAAGTGTTTAGAAGATGAATCATATTAATGGGTTCGCTACTATCATTGAACTCCCCAAAGATATCGCTACCTATTACTAGGTCAAAGCTTTCTAGAAGTTCCACACTAAAGATATCTCCTAGGTTACTAGATGGATCAAGGTTGCTAAGCTGAAGAAAAGAAATAAATTAAAGAGGAGCCAAGACACCACAAGAAAAAGAGGATCTAGACTTTTAGGATCCTTTGTAATAAATTTTTTAATAATGAAAAGAAACTTTGAAGATGCAAAAAAAAATCATTTTACCACATTGTAGTCAATTTGCCAACTCCCCTCTTTGCATCCGCATATCCTCATATTGCATTTTCCCTATAAATATTCATTTGTTTCTGTTTAAGAGTCATTTCTTTACAAGTCGTCTTTTCTATACCTTCTACGCTAACTCTTTCCAATCTTTTCTCCTATACATCCTTAAGATCATTTTTTTGTAAATATTCTGGCTCTTAATCCCTTAGAAGTGTTTTCCTACTCTTTCTCTTTACTTGTAAATAAGCCCTATCTTTCCTTTTCTCTTTCTTAAAAAGGAAATTAAAATAAAAGAACTTGCTAACTGGTAAGGATTCTTATTTGGAGTAATGACCAACAGTAAAAATAATGACAAACTTGATGGCACCAACCCTACAGAAGTAAGGTTTTGTTCATTGGAGCGAGTTGTAGAAAAAATTGTAGATCAGTTGAGTTTCTTGGTAGACAATGTTGCTTTACTTAGAACCACATCAAATGAAGAGCACTCTAGGGCCCATTGTGTAAAGAATATTGAGGCTCCACCTATGGAAGTAGAAGAGAACTATCTAAAAGCTAATCCAACCTTTGAGTCTTTTTCAAAAGGGGTCTATCCAAAAGTCAACCTAGTTTTTGAGCCTAACACATATTCATTCCTAATCAATAAAAGGCCGATTAATTCTAAGGCTAACTAGGACAGCTTTAAAGAATTGGAAAGGAAGTTAACCTAATAAATCACTGAGAAAATGAGAGTAATTAGAGGCTATGATGGATTTGAGAAAGCTTGGATCATTGGCTTTTTTACATTTGACATAAGCTTACCCAAAAAAATTCAAAATGCCAAAGTTTGAAAAGTACGTTGGGACCAGATGCCTAAAGTTACACACCAGATTATACATCCGCAAGATGGACAGATATGTTCAAAATAATCAACTCATGGTATAAACTTTCCAAGATAATCTGATAGGGCCTACATTAACCTAGTATGCCTAGCTCAATCTTGACCAAATCAATACTTAGGAGAAATTGGCTCAAGCATTTTATAAGTAATATAAGTTCAACATTGAGACAGCTCCTTTAATTTGGGACTTGAGCATAATGAGAAAAAAGAAAAATGAGTCATTCAAGGAGTATGCCTAAAGATAAAGGGGTATGGTAGCCATAATCATTCCTCCTCTCCTTGAAAAAGAATTAATTTCTATCTTTATTGACTTGTTGAAGGAACCATATTATGGACACTTATTGGGTAATACAATGGCTAGCTTTGTAGACATTGTACTTACTAGGAGCCAAATTGAAGAAGCTATAAGGACAAGGAGGCTGATTGGAAAAAGACTAGCCTTACTAGATTTAGGGGTATATATAAATACTACAATGTCAAGACCTACACCAAGCAAAAAAGGCCTAAAAATACCTAGAAGAAAGTTCACTCAAATCCCTGCTTCATTACCTCAAGTCTTTGACCAACTAAGAAATGAGGACTTATTGCAATAGAAAGCCTCAATGTCAGGATACAAGCCGAGGAAATATGACCCAAATGCACAATGTGAATATCATATGGGTTAGTAAAGGCATTCTATTGACAACTGCTAGGAAATGAAAAATAGAGTTCAAGACCTAATTGACGCAAGGGTAATCTAATTGGACTCAATTCAAAAGATAGGATTAGATTTCACAATGTTTGTAATAGACAAGTGATTCAAATGAAGTGTTTTGTTTGCATTTCTTCTATTTTAAGATATCTCATTAGTTAAAAGGTTTAGAATGAAGAAAGGCAAGACGAATCCTAAACATTGACCCTAAGATACTTTGAGAGTCAATATTGGACTCATTCCTTAAAGGAAGTCCATCTTGAGCTTAATACCCAAATCAAAATGAAGTTATGCAATCTTTTCAATATTCCAAACATAAAATCCTTTGTCAACCCCATTGGACCTTTTATTAGGGTATTCTCAAAGATTAACCCCTGTTAAGAACCACCCTCGCAATGGGGCCAAAAAAAGGTTAAGAGCATATATCGAAAGAAAAGAGTTAAAACTAATTTGTGCTTACTTTACTCGCATCAATTCAAAAGTAATTGTTACCATTGATAACTAATGTCCGTTAAGATGAAGAAAGGCATCCATTATAAACACTAAAACCATGTATGCTTTAAGCTACCAGCTAAAAAGAAAGAACAATCATTTTTTCTTAAATGAAAAAAATAAAAAAGAGTAAAAATGAGAGTATGAAATGAAAAATGAAAAAGGTAATCAAAGCTCTAAAGCATAAAAGGATACAGGGTACAAAAACCCATTCTCGAATAAAGACCCATATTTCAAATAATGGCCTTAAAAACATGGCTAAAGTAATTAAGATTGAAATAAGCTGAGGCAAATACTAGAGTCTCCCTCCAAAAATTATTACAACTAGCACATGGCTCATGTGGCACCCACAATTCCACCCTTCCTTAAAGGCCATTCTGATTAAGGAGATAACTTATCTTTGGTAAAAGTTACATTTGAAATTGGGGTAAGTATAATTTTAGTTTTACCTATAAGTTCATAACTTGTAAACCCGGGCTAAAGAGCAATTCTTGCATAAAAAGCCATTTCAATAATATACATTTTGAAACTGAGGATCAAAAGCCTTTATTACATTATAGTTCGAAAAAGACCTAATGGATTGATTAAAAGGGTATTACTTACAAGGTAGACCATAATTTTTGGAATCAAAGTCAAAAGAGAGAAGTTTAAGCCGAGAGTGTGAAGAAGTCCTTTTAGACTAAACCTAACTTTAATGAGATATCCTTTCATAAGAAGAAATTTGAAGAAGTCATGGAAAGTTATGTGCCCCTGAAGGAAAGAAAGGGCTCTCTTAGACAAAGGCAACTCGAAAGATCAAGTTACTATGTCGTTGAAAGGCCTATACACTACTAAGAGAATCTAAACCTGTTGGCAAGTAAAAAAAAAATTGGGTTAAATTCGATTCTCTCTCATTTCGGTCCTTTCTTTTGTTTGTATCCCCTTAGTGGTCCAAGCTTTCAACAAGATAAGAATCTTCATTTCTTTTAAAAGTCATCTTCTCCAAATTCATCCCTAGCAATAAGCTTCTATCATTTCCCTAGCATCAATTGTTTTTAAATGAGTTTGCTCCCTATCATCCAAAGTTCAGGGATATACTCTCACATAAAAATCGCTCTTAAGTTGGCCTTAACGACTAAAATCATCCTCTTTGACATAATCGGCCTCATGGCTGGTGTCACCCACCTCTTTTCCTATCCAAGGATCTTATCCTTAGTGGCTACTCCGTCTTTCATGATTGTCAATCAACAAATTTGTCCTTGTCAAATGAATACCTTTTACTTCAATCCCCATGGATCGTTTTCTCTTTACAGCACTATCTATGTAATAAAAACCAATGAATCGTATGCTCTCTAAGTGCTATCCTAAACTCGAAACCCTTAAATCGTAGGCTCTCAAAGCACTATCCTGACCTTGAAACCCTCGGATTGTATGCTCTCAAAGTGTTATCCTAACCTTGAAACCAACAATCGTATGCTTTTAGAGCGCTATCTTGACCTTGAAACCATCGGATTGTATACTCTTAGAGCACTATCCTAGCACTATCTTAACCTTGATACCCTTGGATCGTATGCTCTTAGAGCACTATCTTAACCATGAAACCCTCAGATCGTATGCTCTTAGAGCGCTATCCTAACCTTGAAACCATTGGATTGTATGCTCTCAAAGTGTTATCCTGACTTTGAAACCCTTAGATCGCATATCTCGGAGCATTATCCTAAGTTAAACCTTTGGATCGCATGCTTTTGAAGCACCATTCTGACTTTGAAACCCTTGGGTCGCATGCTCTCAAAGCATTATCTTGACCTTGAAACTATTAGATCGCATGCTCTCGAAGCACCATCTTGACCTTGAAACCCTTCGATCACATGCTTTCGAAGTGCCATCCTAACCTTGAAATCGTCGAATCATATGTTCTCGAAGCGCTATCCTAACCTTGAAACTCTCAAATCACATGCTCTTGGAACACTATCATAAAACTCTTGGATCGTATGCCCTCGGAGTGTTATCCTACTTGAAACCCTTACATCACATGCTCTTAGAGCGTTATCCTGATTTCTTGTCACTCTTTACAAACCCGCCTAGGTTAGTGAGCTTAAAAAGGCATGACTAGGTTCTCTTGATCAGCTTAGGATTGCTAGTTCCTTAGAGACACTCCTACTTAGGCTAGTGAGCCTAGAGAGGCACAACCAGGTTTCATTTCTTCACCAAATCTCCAGTTAGTCATTTTAAAGTCATCCTAGGGGCAAAAATAGTGTCTCATTGTCTTTGTGGCAAAACTTTATTCAAACTTCGCCACAAAGAGGGGTAGCTATAAACACCTAATTTTTGCCCTCTTTATTTTATTTCCTCAATAAGTCCTAAATTAGGAAAAACACAAAAAAAAATTAGGAAATTAAAGAAAACCTAAAAAATAAAGAAGTTTAGAAAAAATAAGAATTTTAGAAAAAAATAAATAAAAAGCACAAAAAATAAGAAATTTAGAAAAATACAAAAAAAATTAGAAGATTTAGAAAAAAATAAATAAATCTTTGAGATAGTTTAGTAGAATATAATAAAATAAAGAGAGGGTCATTAGGCTTTGGTTTAAATTTGAATCTAGCCCAAATTAACCTAATCTATTGCACATATGAATAAGGAAAAACCAACAACTCAGTTGGATAAGCACCTGGACTTAATATTGCATATGACTAGGAGATCTTAGGTTCAATCCATAGAAAGTGCAAAATGCATCTTTTCTTTTCTTTTCTCACTTCATCGCCATGTCATCACCACATCACGGGCCAAGTTATGGGCCACATCATCACCAGATCATTTACCAACTCACTTCTAAGCATGTCTAAAGTGTGGTAGACACACTCCTATACGCGTTAGACATACGCCTTCATACACAGCTTTATATTTGGCATCATATATTGTCCAGATTCATCTAATGCAAACATGGAAGAAAACCATATTGCATTTAATATTTTCCATCCTTAACTCGACCATGATACCCATAAATAAGGTCTACAATTCATTTTTAACACACAATAAAGCTTCAAAACACTTTAGAAAAACAAAAATTGAAGCTTCCTCTCTCTAGCAAAGTTCCTCTCTCTCTTTAGGATAGTAACCCCTATAGTGTTTTTGACAAAAACCTCCGCCATCGAATTTTTAGAGCCGACACGAGCTAATTCAAGCCAAAGTGAGTTGATTCGAGCTAAAGTCAGTCGACTAGAGCTAACCGGAGTCGACCAAGCCAGAGTGAGTCGACCTCGAGCCGAAGTAAGCCAATTGAGTTGATCGAGCTAATCTAAGCCAATCGAGCTAATCTAAGCTGAAGTGAGCCAATCGAGCCATCTTGAGCCGCCTTTGAGCCATCTAAGCCGAGCCAAAGCCAATCCGAGTCGACCCGGTTTGTTGTTTTTTTTTTTTCTCTTTTTAGTTTTATTTATTTGTTTATTTGTAAATGTTAAAAACAAGAAAAAGAAAAAAGAAAAAAAGAACAAAAAAGAAAAAAGGAAGAGAAGAAAAACAAAAAGAGAAAAAGAGAAAAAAAAGTAATCTATTTATTTTTTTTAGTTTAATAGAAATAGATAGAATAAGTAATAAAATAAATAAGATAATATAATAAAAATAAAAATAAATAAATAGGTTAGTGAATAAAAATTCTTTTGATACTTAGAAAAATTGAGTTTTCTAAAAATAAATGGACCCTTTTCAAATTATGACTATTTTAGAGTTTCCAAAAATAAAACATTCATTATGACACTTTAAGAGAATTTCCTTGAATAAATTGAATTGGGTAAAAATGTAAATCCAACCTTTTTACAAAAATTAAAATCAAATTACTTGCTAAAGTTTTTTAAAAAAAAAAAAAAACTATGTACGTTTGATCCTGAATAATAGGTACTTTAGCACTTACGGGGTGATAATGAAAATAAGAAAAACTTGATTTTCCCATTTTAGTTTAGATTGTTTAAATTATCCCATTTAGGTAAATAATCAAGTTTTGTCTTTTAAAATTAAAAGGTGATTTTTAAGGTTAATATTACATTTGGAAAATTAATGGTATCCATAAGGGTTTTAAGACTGTTTTTTTCAAAATTAGTTTTTATCGAAAGACCAATCGCTAAGTTATAACTAATCTGGTTATAACTTAACTCTTTTTTCTAACTTTGATTGAGTGGTGACTCCAAAATGACTTCAAGATATAAAAGAACCGATTTTCTTTAAACCTTAATCGAAGGTCAATATTAAATGGGTAAAGGTTTAATATTGGTTGATTTAAAGAATACTTGATTTCAAAAGAACTAGGAGGTGAAAAACTAAGCTCGACACCACACGATGACGCACTCATCATCAATGCGAAAGTCACCAAATTCAAATTCAAGAGGATTCTTATTGATACAGGAAGTTCGGCCAACATCATTTTTCAACATACCTTTAACTAAATGAGGCCTAAGATCAAAGCGCAGCTACGATCTTATAAGTATGATCTCTATGCCTTCAACAATCATCCTATCTAAGTAGTCAGAGTTATCACTTTGCCGATATAGATCAACGATGATGAGCATATTGTAGAGGATAAAGTAGACTTTCTCATTGTCAAATGTTGGTCCCCTTGCAACATGATAATGGGGCAACCATGCCAACATCTATTCAGCATTGTCCCTTTAACTGCACATCTTAAGGCTAAGTTCCCTACTCCCATGGGGGTCGGCATGTGCAAAGGGAATTAGCAATTGGCACAGTCTTTGTATATAAGGGCCTTGAGACAAGAAGAAGTATTTCAGGTTTAAACCTGTCCGGAAGGCAAGTCAGTCGGCATCATGAATGCCAAGAGTAATACTGAGGAAATTCCTTTAGGGGACAACCTAGGGAAAACAACGAGAATCGGGAAACCTTTGTCAATAAACACTTAGCAAAGTTTGATCAACTTTTTGTAAGCCAACACTAACGTGTTTGCATGGTCTCCTTCAGACAAGTCAAGTATCCTAAGAGAAGTTGTGGTACACAAATTCCAAATTGATGTGAACGTAAAGGTTGTCTAACAAAAGAAGAGGCATTTTACACCAAAGCAACAAGCAACAATAAAGGAAGAAGTCCAAAAGTTATTAAAGGCAGGGTTCATCCGAGAAGAGCCTTATCTGACTTGGCTAGCCAATTCTATGCTAGTCAAGAATTCTAATGGCAAGTAAAGAATGTGCATAAACTTCACGTATCTTAACAAGGTCTATCCCAAGGACTATTTCCTATTGCCAAAAATTGATTAGATGGTAGATGCAACCACTATACACACATTACTTTCCTTTATGGATGCTTTCTTTAGTTATAACTAGATCAAAATGGATAAGGAGAATGAAGTCCACATGTCTTTCATCACCAACTTTGGAACTTATTATTACATGGTGATGCCCTTTAAGCTCAAGAATATCGGTATAACATACCAAAGACTTGTTATCAAGATGTTTAAACCCTAAATTCATAGAAACATCGAAGTATATGTTAATGACTTGATTATGAAGAGCGTAAAGGAAGATCGACATCTTACCGACCTAGAGGAAACATTTGCCACATTGAAGAGATACAACATGAAACTCAACCCATAGAAATGCATATTTAGTGCAACATCAGGGAAATTTCTCGATTGCATAGTCACTCAATGCGGTATTAAGACCAATCTAAGAAAGATTGAAACCATAAGGAATATGAAATCACCTTATACAATCAAAGAAGTGCAAGAACTCACAACTCACTAGGCAAATTGCCGCCCTCAATAGATTTGTATCAAGAAGTGTAGATAGGTGTGTAGAATTCTTCAAATTTTTAAAGAACCTAAAAGAATTCAACTAGACCGATTATTGCGAAAGAGCTTTCAACGAGCTTAAGGAATTTCTTACATCATCCCTGATACTCTCGATACCCATTCTTAAAGAAATTTTATATTTGTACCTATCAGTCAGTTGCCAAGCTTTTTCTTCTATACTGATCCAAATTGATAGCAAAGAATATTAACCCGTTTACTACGAGAGTCATGTTTTGCAAGGGCTAGAGCTTCGACATACAAAGATTGAAAAATTTGTACTAGTAATGGTTCTCTCGACACAAAAGTTAAAGCCGTATTTTGAAGCTCATTAGATCATTATTCTCACCGATCAACCATTGTGATAAGCTTTGCAATGGCCTGATTCTGGGGAAGATGATGAAGTATGCCCTAGAGCTCAATGCCTATGGTGTATAATGTAAACCTAGAACGGCATTAAAGGCTCAAGTACTAGCAAATTTTGTAGCCGAATTTACTGAAGAGGAAGATTATGTAGAGATTTCTGAGAAGCTAATCTAGTTCCTTTATGTAGATGGTTCTTTGACACGAAAAAGAAGCGGTGTAGGCCTAGTTCTATAAGGCCCCCATAATGTCAAAGTTTATTATGCTCTAAAGTTCGGATTCCTAGCTAGCAACAATAAAGTAGAGTACAAAGCTTTAATTGCTAAATTGAACTAGCAAAAGAAATTGGTGTTGAGAAACTTGAAGTGTTCTTTGATTCCTAACGGTGGTAAATCAGGTCACCAAGAGTTATGTGGCAAAGGAAGAAGAGATGAGCAAGTACCTATTAGTAATATGAACACTCGTAAAAGAATTCCAATATTTCTCCATTCACAAAATTCTAAGAAGCAAGAATATTGCTACCAACAAGTTGTTGAAGTTGGCCAATATAGCATTCCCTAAGTTGAGTGAGAAACTTTTTGTAGAGTTTCCTTTATAGAAAAGCTTATCTACTCTCTCGTAGAGTTGTGAGTTAGCTTCTTGCCTAAGAGAAGAATCGTGGATGGATTCCCTAGTGAATTATCTAAAAGATGGTATTCTCCCTAACGATAAAAAAGAAGCACAAAGATTGGCATACCATGTTATGAACTACACACTGATTGATGGTCAATTGTATAAACGCGAAATGTCACAACCCTATCTTTGATGCATTCCTCCGAGAGATGCCCAAAGGGTTTTGTCCAAGCTGCATGGTGGTGTATGCAGTAACTATGTAAAAGCATAGACACTATATGTCTGAGCATTGCGACTCGACTATTACTGGCTAACTATGAGAGAAGATACAAAGGAAGTTGTTCGGCATTGCCCCTAGTGCCAAAAGCATGAGTTGCCAAGTCATGTGCCTGCAACTAAGTTATGCAACCTAACCAGCCCTTAACCTTTCACTTAGTGAGTGCTAGACACTTTCAAATCTTTTTCAAAGTCTACCACCCAATGACAATTCGTCATTATCGTTGTGGATTACTTTACCAAATGGGCAAAGGCCAAGGCTATGGTAAAGATCATCGAACAGAAAATGGAAGCATTCATCTTTAGCTCCTTCATATCAAGATTCAGAGTTCCCTACATGATAATTATGGATAACAACCCGCAATTTGACAATAACAAGTTCAAGACATTTTGTGAGAAGTATGATATTCACCTCAACTATACATCTATAGCACATCCTTAGACAAATGGACAAGTTAAAGTCATAAACAAGATCATACTACATAACCTAAGATGAAAAGTGGATCAAGTCAAGAGGAAATGGGTCGGTGAACTACCGAATGTTTAATGGGGGTACCAAATCACTTATAAAACTACGATTGGGGAAACACCCTTTAAGCTACCATACGGTACGAAAGTCGTGTTGCTGATTAAGTTAGACTTACCTAATCTGTGAATGCATAATTTCAATGTTATGCTTAATTAAGTTGGACTAACAACAAATCTAGATATTATTGATGAAATTCGAGATATTACAAGAGCTAAGGTCGTAGCATACTAGCATAGAGCAGCAAGGTATTACAATCAGAAAGTGAAGCACAAGGTTTTCCAACCTGGAGATCTAGTTTGCTGTAAGATGGAAGCTACTGGTACACGAGTGAGTCAAGGAAAGCTTAGCGTGAATTGGGAGGATCTTGTCAAGATTCAAGAAGTCATTGGCGAGGAGGCCTATCGACTAGAAAGGTTAGATGGATCTATCATCCCTTAAGTATGGAATGCCAAGAATTTGAAATTATTTTTCAATTAATCTGTCGAATGATTTTTATCACCACTCATTTAGTGACAACCAACTTGTTTGTATGGCTATAGTACTTATTTATGAGCATTATATTTGAAGTCTCATTATGTTTGTTTTTGTTATGATTACCGAATTAATGAGTTTTAGGCTACACGGTAAACAAACTGATCTAGGTTCTAGCCTAAAGTGGTTAACGAACTATACAAATTAACCTTACGGTAGAGTAATGCAGCCAGTCCATGCCTCAAACTGCTAACAGACTATCTATAAAGACATACAGAATGAGCGTATGAAACAAAACATGTTGAGAGATAGTTGGGCGTGTGAAATAAAACATGCCAGGAAACACATAGCATGTGAAATAAACATGCTAAGAAATAACTAGCATGTGAAATAAAACATGCTAAGAAATAACTAGTGTGCCAAATTAAACATGCTAACGAATAAGAACATAAAGCAACATACATATACCATACATGCCTTGAAAGTGCAGTACCTGAAATTAAACATATTAGAGACTCATAAGAAAGGTACTTTCGCTTAACAAGGGTTACAAGCACTCAGCATTGTCTTAAAGATATTTTGATTGATAATTATATAAGAACGCAATGTGCCAGTACAATAGAAATCCTATGGCCTATTCTCAGATTCAGCAGAAGTGATTTTTAGATCAGTGGTTAGGGCTTCTTCGGTAATTGGGGTCTTAGAGCAAGCAATTTCCTCAGCATAAGCTTCATTATCACCTTGATTCATAGTCTTGGCACTTATCTTGTCTCCTTCATCTTTGTCAGCATTACTAACTTTGTCTTCGACATCAGCAAAGTCAAGACAAAAGAGATTGTAATTAGGTTGAAGCTTCAACACCTCCTCTCTTGCTGCTTGGACCCCTTCCAACTTCTTCCATAAAAGCCTCTCATATTGCTGACTATAAGTAACTATATCGAAAGCCTCTTCAACTAATGGTCCTCTCCTCATAGTCTCCTCTAACTCAGCTACACAACTCTATAAGTTCGAGTTATTGGTTTCCAATTCCTTTATCTACATTCTGAGCTTATCTTCATCCTCGCTCATCGTGCAAATAGTTCGACCCAAGCCCTAGCACTATTCTTTCTTTTTCTGCAACTCCTCTTTTAAGCCTTCAGACATTTTGTACTACTCTTCCATTTTAGCCTTCAGGTTCGAGATTTCATCAATGGCAAGATCATGTGCCAACTTCTTGACAGCAAGGTTTTCTTGGAGCTTTCTCTCCTCCATCTCAGCCCTTATCCTCGCATTCTTGGTAACAACAGTTTGGGATTTCGATGCATTGTATGCAACCTCAACTCTCTACAGCAAATTCATTTAACACAATCACAAATGATTGGGCATAACACATGGATACAACTGAAGATATTACCTTCTTCACCTCTTTGTCAGCCTCATCTAAAGCTGTCAAACTATGGCTGCTCATTTAGAAAGGGAAATTTATTAGTAACCCAAATGAATTCAATAATTAAAAGTAATTATTATGGATACTCACATCATACAGTTTGGCCACGATATGGGCAATATTGCAACTGTTAAGCCTGTCAACATCCTTCTTGGTGATATCTCTATCTTTTAGAAGAATAATTCTTTCCATTAGAGCTAAAGATTTCGTCCTGTCTCCTAGGGCCGAGTCGATATCTAAAATCTGGTGGCTCCAACAAGGCACGAAGTATTCACTAACCTCATTGTTAGGGACGAATTCAGTACTATTGATGCCAAGAGATTTCAACTACATTGCCTCCTTCACCCTTTTATCTAAGCCCCTGGATTTCTTGGTAGGTGGTTAGTTGGTAAGTTCCTTCCCCAGTCTTTTATCAGCACTTAGCACCACCTCAATTGCTTGTGATGACGCTTCTACGATAGTAGCATTTTCATCCTCTTCGCTGGGATGTGTCTCTCGACGTTCATCATCCCTTAGCTCAATAGAAGTTTAAATAATCTCGACCGGAGGCTTCTCAGAATGAACAACCTCAGTTGGTAGTGTCTTCTCACTCTCCTTTTACCTCTCAATAGGACAGGAGGTTTCCTATACTTCCACCTGCTTCGCTACAGTCTCCTTTGTTGCCTTCTTTGCGATAGCATGCCAAGTAGTAGTTGCTGAGGCAGTCTTTCTCTTATCAACCTTGGATTTCTTGGCCTTAGCTTGATCTAGTAGTTTAGCAAGATTTACCTCACCAACACCCATATCTGTGATACGAGTAAATGAATTAATATAAATATAAGAAAAGATGAACTTACATTTTCCATATCAAGAAAGCCTCAAAGACTACAATTCTCTCACTAAGTCTCAAGAATAGCTTTCCTCTTATGCCTATACTCGGTATGGTGGTAACTCATTAGCTTACCTTCTTTTTTAGAAAAGATTAGGTCTCCATTTTCATAACGTCGTATAATTCTCTTAGCGTCTCAAAAGAACATTTTGTTCCTTCTCCTTTCTTGAATTTTCCTCATTGCTGCTGCATTATTTGACATCAAATCTATATCTTTTGTATGGATTGGCTCAATCCATTAAGTCTAAACGTCTAAGTCCTCATCAGATACTATTAGCACGAATTTGTCATATCACTTATGGATTAGATTCTAACCCATCCATAAACTTATGCCCATGCGTCATAGTGGCAAAGTACTACCCGTCAGGCTGCCTCTGAATAGTGAAGAAAAACCAAAACAACTAAAGTGTAGCCTTGACCTCGACTTCTTCACAAACTATCTCAAAAGCTATCCGAAGCCAATATTTATTAGGTGAGAAAATACTTAATGCGACTTTGAAGTAGTTGAAGATGCCCCTAACAAAAGCCAAGAAATGAAAGCACAACCTAAAATCTAAATATTTCATATATATATGGAACTCGCACTCCCTTGGGAAGCATACCCTCTCCCCATCTCTTGTCATCCTTAAGTTCCATGTTCCAAGAAGATCTCACTAGTACTGATTGTACTTTATGACAAGAACTTTGTCAATGGAACTAGCGGTTCCATTTGGAGAGTTGCGAGAGTAAGCTATTGTGTTGTATAGATATCTTACTAAGGACCTCCCTTACTTATCCTTAAGATAATTATCCACAGGAAGCTCGTTAATCCAAACAAGTTTATCCCACCTTGCCTCCATATTATTGGCCAAACCACCTAAAGAACATGTCGCCTTACTCCTTATTTGGGGAAGAAAAGTGGCCTCAGTTTCCATTGCCTTGGAATTGGAGAGGACAAGTCGATAAGCAACCTTGCGAACCATTCCTAAATGGTTGTGCAAAATGATAAAACACAAGTCAAAGAATGTGACATTGAAGATCAGAAAGCGAATAAAAGTTTAAGATGCAACTAGAGAAATGAACTTTGATTGTGAACATTACTTTATATATGGATGATTCGTCCTCGCAACTACAAATTTGCTTCTAATAGTAATGATGTGCTAATCTGGTAATGGTACAAATTGTTAATACGTGTTTCATGCTAGAAATCTGACAATTGATAACCTTCTAACAGTTATTAGGCCTATAACATAATGATGACTTAGGCAACAAATGTCATGCCTCTAACTTCTTAGTTTCTCGAACAAGCGAGAGTTTAGAAATTATAACCCTTCGATTAGGATGTGATCTTTCCTACTTCCTATCTTACTCGACATCAATCTAAAGAATCACTCCCCCACTCAGCCTCTAGTGTAATATATATGTAACTCCATTTATCGACTACTCGAATACGGGAGTTAGGGGGAAAATGTTAATAGTCAGTTTTCGCTCATCTGACATACTTGTTCATTCAGCTGCTGATGTGCTAGGTAATCAAATCTCTCAGCATACCACTGGATAGATGACACATGGCATTTCTACCGACTAGAATGAATCCATTCCTGGTTTGAATTCAAGTCCAAGGTACAAATGGTTATCATAAGCACGATTATATTACATAACTACCTACTTTCCTTACACATCAAGGGGATGTCAAATCAAGAAGCTTCTACGTTTCTTAACAGTTATTTCAATAATTGACTTAGACACTATAAACACTTATAAATATTGAAAAGAAACTCTGTAAGAGCTCTCTCATACTTTTTACTTACTCATACATTTTCCATACAAAGTCACATTACTAACTTAGGCATCAGAGTGGCAATACCAAACTGGCTTCGATACCAAGAATTTCACTTTCTTTTGCAAGATTTTCCCTCATCCCAAAATTCACCAAGAATACCTCTAGTTTTCTTTCAAAATTCTCAACTCACTTTATTTGACTATCCTAGACTAGAGTAGCTGATAACTTTTATTTTAAACATATTTCACATGATGATTTTATAGTATTTCCCTTACATTTTTGGTTTTCTTTAAAGAAATTGATACTCAATTAAGTAAAATTTTGATTTCAAGGTTTGAATACGTTCTAGGATTGAAAACAAAGAAAAAGAATCAAGCTTCACTCAATTTGGAGTTCAAATGAAGGAGTTATGAGGTTTTGAAGTTACACAGTCTGGGACATGACCATGTCCCCAGGCTGTGTCTATGCAGGAAAATTTGCCAGGGTCAAAGAGTTACACGACCTGGGGATACGTCCATGTCCCAAGCCGTGTCTAGTGATGAAAACAAAAACCTTATAATACATATATAAAAGGACATATAGGGTTTCAAGACTTATGAGACATTGGAGAAGAGAAGAGACTTAAGGAGAAAGAGAAGAAAAAGGCGAAAGCAACACCAACTTCAAGATTAGAGAGATTTCTCATCAATCAAAGGGGTTTTTCATGTTTTATTTTATATTTTTTATGGAACTCGTTTTTAGTTTCATTATGATAGCTTAGAATTCGTGTATTTAGGACTATGGAACCTAGGGTTTCATGTGACTCTTGGGTTGATTTATAATTTTCAGTAAAGTTTCTATCTTTGCTTGATTCAATTATGTTGTTTAATTGTTAATTGATATTTCTAGAATATCAATTTATGATATTATGCATGACGATTAAGAAATTGCATGTGTAATTAGATCTTGGCATAATTGGAGAGAATTACATGTATACTTAGAGATAAGATACGTGTTTCTTCCCAAAAGTTAATTATTTGTGTGGGAATTCATTATATATTAATGCAATTATAAGTTATATTACTAAGTGAAGAGATTCTGGTAAATAATTTAGGATTAAGATTAATATACTTGAGAAAGGTATTAACTTTAATTGTGAATCCCTCCGGTCAAGGATAATAGAAATTGAATTGAATATATTTTAAACGATCACATGTTAAACACTAGGGGAAATAATTCCTAAATACGTTATTAACTTCTTGAAGTTGTTTTTAGTTTTATTGCTTTTTAAATTGCTTAATCAAGTCTCATAATTAGTTTAGTTTGTTAATTTTAGTATTTTTTAATTCATTCAACTCAACACGATTTTCCGGTTAGATAATAGAGCTAAGGTTAATATTAGTACTCAAAGTCTCTGAGGGATCGACTTAGACTCACATCCGCTATATTAAAATTGATAGGTGCACTTGCCTGATATCAAGTTTTTGGTGCCGTTGTCGGGGATTTTCGATACTAAGAACACTAGTTTCTTTATTACTTTGACCATTTTGTTTTTCTTTTGTTTTCATTGTTTATTTATATTACCTAGAGCGGCAATTGATCAAGTATTTTTTTGCCCTTGTAGTGCATAACCCAAAGCAATCCGGAAGATTTGGTAGAACTCGATCCTGAAATTAAGAGAACTGCCCTTCAAAATTTGAGATTGCGACCTAGACAAATTGTGGCTACCATAGAGGATGATTCAATCGTTGAGATTAAGGAAGAGGGTGAAGAGGCCAACACTCAATTCATTGAGCAAGAAGATCCACCATACATGGCTAACAATGGGAATGAAGCAAATCGAACCATGTTCGACTATTCAAGGCCTACACTTATTGGAGCTGACTTTAGCATCGCAAGGCCAACCATCGCGGCTAATAACTACCAAATTGCACCTAACATCATACAAATGGTGCAACAATATGTTCAGTTTGATGGTCTCCAAGATGAAGATCCTAATGCCCACATCTCTAGCTTTCTAGAGATTTGTGATACATTTAAAATCAATGGAGCCATGGATAATGCCATCCGACTGCAGCTATTTCCTTTCTCCTTGAGGGATAGAGCAAAACAGTGGTTGAACTCCCTACTAAGAAATTCAATCACAACTTAGAATTAATTGGTAGAGAAATTTTTGGAGAAGTATTTCCCACCTGCAAAAACCGTTAAACTTCGAAATGATATTTCTTGTTTTGCTCAATTGGAAGCGGAGACGCTATATGACACTTGGGAACGTTTTAAGGACTTGCTCAAGAGGTGCCCATATCATGGCCTCCCACTATGGATGCAGATTCAGACCTTCTATAATGGTCTCAATTTATCTACGAAACAGGTGATTGATGCATCCGCAGGAGGTACTTTGAACACAAAGATGCCTGAGCAAGCACAAAACTTGATTGAAGGAATAGCGATGAACAATTATCAATGGGAAAGCACTAGAGCCAAGCAAAAGGCTATGGGAATATATGATGTGGACTTGACCACTGCTCTGGCAGCTAAGGTGGACCTATTGAGTAAGAAGATTTATGCACTCTCTATTAGCCCTCAATAAGTGCAACTGTATGTAAGTGACTTTGGTATGCAGGGGTATGGAGCACAAGAACAACTGGAACAGGTAGATTATCTAGGAAATCCACCTAAGCAATAAAATAACCCCTACAGCAACACTTATAATCCAGGATGGAGGAATCACCCCAATTTCTCATAGGGAAATCAAAACCAAGGTCAACAGAAGACTAACTTTAGTCCACCTAGATTTCAGAGACCATTCCCACCTCCTCTTCCTCAAGAAAAGAAGTCCAGTGTGGAAGAGCTTCTCACAAAATATATTCAAGGCAATGAGGCTCACTTATCCAACATTGAATCATTGTTGAGGAATCAAGAGGCTTCAAATCGCAACCTTGAGAACCAAATTGGTCAACTTGCGAAGCTAATCTAAAAAAGACCGCAAGGAACGCTACCAGGGAATACAAAACCCAATCCAAAGGAACATGTCAAGGCAGTGACACTTCGAAGTAGGAAGGAGTTGCATGCTGAGAGGAAGGTTAGCGAGGAGACTAGCAAGAGCAAGGAGGGGACGAAAGCAACGGAAGACATAGAGTCATCAAAGGCGAAGGAATATCAACCACCCATCCGATATCCCCAAAGACTCAAGTAAGATCGCAGTGACCAACTATTCAGTAAGTTCCTTGACCTCTTTAAATAACTGCATATTAACTTACCTCTTGTTGATGCCTTATCACAGGTGCCGAAGTACGCTAAGTTCTTAAAAGATTTGTTATCCAATAAGAGGAAGCTTAAGGAGCTTTCTACAATCATCTTGGGTGGAGAGTGTTCAGTGATTGTGCAAAACAAGTTGCCCAAGAAGCTAAAAGACCCAGGAAGTTTTACAATTCCTTGTAATATTGGTAACTTATTAATTGACAAGGCTTTAGCTGATTTGGGTGCTAGCATCAATTTAATGCCTTATAAATTTTTCAAGAAACTAAGATTAGGGGAACCTAAGCCCATATGCATGAGCTTGCAATTTGCTGATAGATCTGTGACATATCCTAAAGGCATTATTGAGGATGTATTAGTCCAAGTGGGTAAATTTATTTTTCCAGTTGATTTTGTGATATTGAATATAGATGAAGATTTTGAGTTGCCCCTTATCCTAGGTAGACCATTCTTAGCTACCACTAAGGCTATCATTGATGTTAGTGATGGCAAGCTCATTCTTCGAGTAGGAGATCAAGAGATCATGTTTAAAATTTTGGAGGCTATGAAAAAGTAGTCGATCAGGATGATACTTGCTACCTTTTGGATGTTACTGACACTTTTGTTTCAAGTTATATGCAGGAAGTTCTTCTTAAGGATTTGTTGGGGAGTTGCTTGCAATTAGGCATGGAAGAAGCTTTGGAAGATCTTGTCAAATCCGAGGTAGTAACCCAATTGGAGGCCAATAAACCTATCTCTATTGAGAAAGGGTTTAAAGAGTTTGAAAAGAGGAAGGAAGCACAGTTAAAACCTTTGATTGAGGAGCCACCAGTATTGGAGCTAAAGCAATTACCTGACTCCTTGGAATATGCCTTCTTAGGGAAGGACTCCAAATTACCGATAATTATAGCATCCAATTTGGAAAAAGAACAGAGAGAAAGGTTGCTGAAAGTACTCAAGGAGCATAAGAGGGCCATTGCTTGGAAAATATCCGATATTCGAGGTATCAATCCCTCCTTTTGTACTCATAAGATTTTAATGGAAGAAAACCACAAGCCGGTTGTACAGCCCTAGAGACGCTTAAATCCAAACATGAAAGAGGTAGTCAAAAAGGAAGTTATTAAACTCCTTGATGCAGGTATGATATATCCTATCTTTGATAGTTCATGGGTGAATCCAGTGCAAGTAGTTCAAAAAAAAAAGTGGGATGACAGTAGTCCCTAATGAAAAGAATGAATTGATCCCAATGAGAACAGTAACAGGTTGGCGTATATGTATCGATTATCGAAAGTTAAACGATGCTACACATAAGGACCATTTCCCCTTACCTTTTATTGATTAAATGATAGAAAGACTAGTTGGACATATGTTTTATTGTTTTCTAGATGGCTTATCTGGTTATTTTTAGATACCTATTGCATCGGAAGATCAAGAGAAGACCACTTTCACTTATCCTTATGGTACCTTTGCTTACCGCAAAATGCCTTTAAGTCTTTGTAATGCACCTGCTACATTCCAGCGATGCATGTTAGTTATTTTTGATGATTTGATTAAAGACATAATGGAGGTATTTATGGATGATTTTTCACTTTTTGGCAACTCATTTGACCTTTGTTTGAATAATTTGGATAAGGTACTTACCAAGTGTGAAGAGACCAATCTTGTCCTCAATTGGGAGAAGTACCACTTCATGGCACAAGAGGGTATTGTGCCGGGCCATAAGATCTCTTATTGAGGAATTGAGGTGGATACTACTAAAGTGGATGCGATTGCAAGACTCCCATCTCCAACTTCGGTTAAGGCCATAAGAAGCTTTTTAGGACATGTAGGTTTTTATAGGTGATTTATCAAGGATTTCTCGAAAATTGCCTACCCTTTGACTAAGTTATTAGAGAAGGATGTGCCTTATGTTTTCTCTCGGGAGTGTTTGAAAGCGTTCAATATCTTTAAAGAGAAACTTACCAATGCTCCAATCATGATAGTACCTGATTGGGCACTTCCCTTTAAACTTATGTGTGATGCAAGTGATCACGCAGTCGGGGCAATGCTGGGGCAAAGGCGAGACAAGCACTTTCAACCAATTCACCATGCTAGCAAAACTCTTACTAATGCTCAGGAGAACTACACTATTATAGAAAAAGAGTTGCTAGCAGTTGTTTTTGCCTTTGATAAGTTTCGCTCTTATTTGCTTCTATCTAAAGTGATTGTTTATACTGATCATTCTGCCCTTAGGTACTTATTAGCAAAATCGGATGCAAAACCAAGACTGATTAGGTAGATCTTGTTGCCACAAGCGTTTGATGTGGAGATCAAAGATAAAAAAGGTGCTAAGAATTTAGCAGCAGATCACCTATCTCGATTGGAGAATCCAAACTTGGAAATGCTCAACGAGAATGAGATCAAGGATGAATTCCCTGAGGAGCAACTCTATGCCATCGCCTAGGTAAGTGATATGGAAATTCCTTGGTTTACGGATATCGCTAATTTTTTAGCTACTAGGATTATACCGAAGGGACTTCTACACTAGCAAAAGAAGAAATTTTTTTCTGATGTGAAACATTATTTTTGGGATGATCCTTACCTATTTAAAGTATGTGCAGATCATGTCATTCGAAGGTGTATACCATACCTCGAAGGATGGAGAATTTTGAGCCATTGTCATTTGGGGCCTACGGGTGGGCATTATAATGCCAATAGGACAATTCATAATGTCAGGACCCTAAAGGGGGCCTAGTAGGATTACCTAAAATTTTCATAACATATGTGCACCCATGATATGAAAACCGTCTTGCAAGTCAGAGATTGCAAGACTCTAAATAATAAATCACTAAGATTAATTATTTTCAAGTAACTAATTTATTGTAACATGACATAATATATAATTATAAATAACCATGGATGTTTGATATCCCACAGTTCCTCAGAACCGCAGAGAATCGGTACCCCTTCCAAATAATAAGACAGGATTACCAACTTTATAAAACTACAAGAAGAATTAAATGATATCAAACTCTAACATGTGAATATTTTCTACAAAGAGTGTTTATGTATCGTCTATAAAAATCTCAACTAATCCTAACACTAATGTACATATCTTGATCTCGCCCTCAGCACTCGAGACTTATCCCAATCCCATTGTATGTAAACCTGCAAAAGAAACTAAGGGGGAATGAGCATAAAGCAGCTCAGTGAGTTCATTCCTCACCACCACCGGTCAGGCAAGTTTTCACACATTATTATCACACATGCAAGCAAGCTATCTACATACATAATGAATGCAAGCGTGATGAATGCAAACAACACATCCATAGGAGTCCGGAACTATGGAAGGTGTAGAATTACGTCGTCCACACTTCGATTATCCCCTGTACTTACCCGCACAGGGCACCTCAGCTTACCCGCAGAGGCTACCTAGGGGCACCACCCCACTAGGCAAAACTCGACTATTACCCTAGCCGAGAAAAGAATTTCAATCCAAATAGGGGGAGTCCGAATTAGGACCATCCACCCTCCAAGGCCACTCGGGCACAAACATGCGAGTCCTCTCGCAACCAAAAATAACCAAGGCCTTTCAGGTACAATAAAGCAAGTCCTCTCGCTATCAAGTGGAGAACCATGCTAGCTTTGCCTTAACGTTAAAAATACTATTTATGGCTTCACAAGCCCTTACAGTGATCATGCAAAAATTTGATTAAGGTTAGAAAAACTTTTGCCAAAAATACTTTTCTTAAGATTTTTGCAAGGCTAGCACTCTCCATTCATACCTTTACCAAGTCATAGACATGCGACGAGTTGAACCGGTTATTTGGGTTAGACATTTATATTTATCAATTTAAAAATGTGATCACACAGATGATGGCACACAAACAGAACAGTTATTCAAACATACAAGCAATAGCAAACAACAAAACATCATATAAATAACACGCACAAGCAAGTAGCAGGTCATCAGAATTCCCTCACCTGGATTATTGCTCATTCTCCAAGCTTTTAAGGTTTCCAAGACTCGATATCGAACGCCTAAATCAAAATGGTAAACCTTATAAGTGTTCTAAGAATTCAGACTCCTTAGTCAACTAAAAGTCTATTGTTGTTTATCTAGTTTTCCTCCAATATAACCCGAGTATAGTATGTATAGGGCTACCATGCTCCATGAGATTAATAGTAGCTATTTTCTTATATTAGTAAGGTATGAGGCTTCCTTTATGTATTTTGTAATCTTTTTGTTCTGATTCCGATATTTGCGAACTTATAGTCGTTTTTCATCATTTTCGGACGCACGTTCACACGGTAATGTCCGTTTTGGACGTTAAGACCCGTGTTTTACGATATGAACTAAATTTAGAGAAATTTTAACTATGAAAACTTAATTGCTCTTATTACTTATATTTATATCTTTTATTTATACTTAATGAGTTAGTTAACCCTTAAATCCTTATACCTAGAGGAATTTACTTTACTATTACTAATTCATGTACTTAATTAAGTATGATCCAATTTAGAAAGTATATTAGGGTTTACTAATTTAGGATCCTAATTATGTTACTCTCTTCTTCTTTTCTTAGTTTATAATCCATGCTTATGTCATGCTTACATCATCATTTGCTTATGTCATCTTTTGCTTATGTCATGGCTTATGTCATCATGTGCTTACCTCATCACTCACCTCATCATTTAATTACATAAGCATTACCTTATGCTTATGTCATATGTACATGTCTTATTTACATTTGTCCTTTACTTATCCTTATGTACATATGCCTTATACTTATACTTATGTGCATATACCTTATACATACATATACTTATACATCTACATATACTTATACCGTATTTATACATGTATTCCTACTCATATACCTATACGGTCATATACGTATTTTTATACAAAAATTCGTATGCCTAATATTTTCCTTAAGAAAAGCTTCCTAATTCCATTCTTTTATGTTCTTAAGTATGTGATTAGTGTAGTATAAGTATGTATGGTTAGGTTTTGTTGTAATTTAGGTTATGTACATGGAAAATACTCATGTACCATGCTTCTTATGCTTCCCTTCTTTTCGGTTTACCTCATGTACATATTCTTTGTGCACATATTCATGTTTTCCTTTCTTCTTCTTCATAATTCCTAGATTTCTACACCTAAAGATGGGAACTTTGCTCCCTCTTCTTCAAGACAAAACTAAACACATAATTACTTATCTAATCTACCTAATTAACTAACTAATGAATAACATAAACCAACATAAAGTAAGTTAAGTACATACCTTTAGATGTGTTGAATTTAAGGAGGCAAAAGGTGAAGAAATGAAAGTGAAAAGAGGAGATGAAGCTCACGGCAATGGAGGATTGTTTTTGTTTTGTTTCTTTTATTTTGTGTTCATTATGGAAGAAGGCAAATGGTGGGGCCACAATGAAGAATAAGTGGACGGCAATTGAGAAGAAAGGAGAAGGAAAAAAATCAAAATGAAAGAAAAGAAAAGCCATCATTAAGGAAGAGATATTTTCTTTATCTCTTAAGTCTTTTGTTGAATTTTCAAAGTGTTGACTTGGTCAACCCTTTGACTTTGGTCAACATGCATTATCTTGGTCAACATTCCTTAAGCTTATGTAATTTTGTACACATAATGTAGTAATTAAGGGAAATTAAGGGAAAAATAAAGGAAATGAGAAGAAATGAGGTATTTGATGAATTGATTAGTAAGAGTAGATGATGAGATCTTACTTTGAGTATTTATAACCTATAAACATCATTTGGTAAACTACTTAGTGTAATTAAGATGAAAAATGTCATTTAGGGTATTAAGGTTTACTAAATTTAACCTAATCTCCAACTATACCCTTAACTCTAAGTGAGACTATCCTAATCATATACTTAAGACATAAATGTAATCTATGATTCATTATCTTAGTTTCTAAGGGATCATTTAAGCATTCTAAATGTTTATGCATGATTAAGGGTCATCTCTAACCTTTTACTAATGATTTGGCAAAATATAAGCATTATATTATCAATTAGGGTTTTAGGGTATATCATGGTGAATTAGTGCTTTTATATCCTTAAAGTTATGGTTTTAGGGTTCTTATTACTTTAAGGCACCATCTCTAATGTTTTTATACATTTAGGGTTTCATATATTCTTACGCGATTAAATTTTCGATTGTCATCTTAGGGTTTTGATGAGGTTCGAGGTTTTAGGGTCTTCGTATGTAGTTAGGGATTCAATTGATGATTTAAGATTCTTCGTATCCACTTTAGGTTTTGGATTGAGATTTTTATTGGTTTTAATTCTCATTGGCTCTTTTGAGTTCGGGAATTTATCTACAGTTTAGACGTTTGTTTCTATACTTAGAAAGCTAAATTCGCGGGGTTTACACATAAGGTCCTAGAGGTTGGATTTTATTGGCCTACCTTATTCAAAGATGCCTAGAAATATGTTGAGAGTTGTGATCGTTGCCAACGAGTGGGGAATATATCCCGTAAGGACGAAATGCCACAAAACCCCATCGTCGAAGTTGAGGTATTTGATGTGTGGGGGATCGATTTCATGGGTCCTTTCCCGAACTCTAACGGAAATAAATATATCTTAGTAGCTATTGACCATGTCTCTAAGTGGGTGGAAGCTAAAGCCCTACCTACTAATGATGCTAGGGTAGTAAAAAAATTCTTAAAAAGCCTATTTTCTCGATTTGGTACCCCTAGGACAATTATAAGTGATAGGGGAACACACTTTTGTAATGCCCAACTCGACCAAGTATTGAAACGTTATGGCGTTGCACATAGAATAGCCACCCCATACCACCCCCAAAGTAGTGGCCAAGTGGAAGTTGCCAATCGCGATCTTAAGCGAATTCTTGAAAAAACCGTAGAGTATCATAGGAAAGATTGGTCAGAAAAGTTAGATGATGCTGTATGAGCATACAGAACCACTTACAAAACACCACTAGGGACCACACCCTACCGACTTGTATATGGCAAGGCTTATCATTTACCGGTAGAGATTGAACATAAGGCTTATTAGGCAATTAAGAGTGCTAATGTTGATTTTGAGCGTGCAGGTTCTCATAGGAAACTTCAACTGAATGAGCTAAAGGAATGGCTAGCGAATGCATATGAGAACTCTAAACTATACAAAGAAAGGGCCCAAGAGTACCACGAGAACTCCAAACTATACAAAGAAAGGGCCAAAAAGTACCACGATCAGCGAATCAAACAAGGTCGACAATTTAAAGAAGGTGATCATGTTCTTTTATATAATTCTCGCCTTTGTTTATTCCCAGGTAAGTTGAAATCTAGGTGGTCTTGACCATTTACAATATGGGACTGTTGAAATTACACACCCAGAGAAAGGCACATTTAAGGTAAATGGGCAACGGTTGAAGTTATACTTGAGTGGAAACTTGGAGCATGTTGGACGAGAGGAGTTTTATCTCCACCAGATAGAACTATCATGAGAAGACATATCCCATCAAGCTATCGACGTTAACTATAGCGCTTCTTGGGAGGCAACCCATGTCAAACTTTGCTTACACTTGAGTTCTTTAAGTTTATTTCATTTTATTTTTCTTTTATCTAACTTTGTTTTGCTTCTTTTATTTGTTTTAATTTTAGTCATAGGCTTTTCCTTTTTAGTTTCATTTTTATTCTTCTCTTTAGTTTTCTTTTTCTCATTTTTCTAGTTTAATTACTTTTATTTCTTTCAGTTTCCTTTATTTTTTTCCATGAATTTAGGCTTCAAAAAACAAAAAAAAAAGGAACAGAAAGTTACACGGGCATGGGACACGGTCGTGTCCCAGCCCGTGTCCATCCAGGCCCCTTTAATCTACAACACCTACAGAAAGTTACACGGGCGTGAGATACGGTCGTGTCCCAGCCCGTGTCCGCCTAGTTATACTACACGCAGACAGGAAGTTACACAAGTGTGGGACACGGTTGTGTCCCAGCCCATGTGCGCCCAATACTCCCTACTGCCTATAGAAAGTTATACGAGCGTGGGACATTGTCATGTCCCAGCCAGTATCCGTCCAGTTTTAATACATGCCAACAGAAAGTTACACGGGCGTGGGACATGGTTGTGTCCCAGCCCGTGTGCGTCCAGAATTAACGCACGAAGACAAAGAGTTACACGGGCGTGGGACACGGTCATGTCCCAACCCATATCTGCCCAGCCCTATACGATTCTGCACACGCCCGATTTATTTAAAACACACACACTCACAAACCAACATATCTCTATTTCATATTCTCTCTTCTCTCCATCTTCACATCATGATTCCTGACATTATGGATCCAGATCCATGTAAGTTCTGCTTATTGATTTTGCTCTATCTTCCTCATGGTTTAGACAGTTTAGCTACTAGAAATTTCGGTCGTGTGTGCATTGGTTCTTGTATTTGGTCTGCAAATTTATTTTATTTTTTCATCAATGCCATGCACCATTGCCTTATGTTTCTTGATTTTAATGCCTCTATGATGCCTCATCTAGTTAGATATTCATGTATGCTCTCTCAATTCCGAATTTTGATTGCTAATTTGCTAATCATTATTTACTTATGCTAGTTAGGGTTAGCAATATGAGAAAATAATTCAGGGTCATTTAGCGTCTTTTATGTGTTAGGACGTCTGTGTTTCAAGCTAATTGTAGTGTAGTAAGTCTATTGTATAATTAGTTGGATGCATTTGCAAGCTATTTCTTTTCCACCAACTAGTTTTTCCAGCTGCACTCTACATGTTTGTTTAAATGTCCCAATGAGAATTCTGTTAATATTCTTCACTGTTAATCTTATCTCCCTCTATCTTCTTGAACTACGTGTGGCATGGATGCGCGTTTTTTATTTGGTTTGTTGTTTCTTTTCAGGTATTCAATGGCGAATCGCGCAAAGCTTACCATTCGACAGAAATCCAAATTTGCAGCATCCTCTTCATCGCAAGCAGGAGCAATTGTTAAACCATTAGCCACTCTCCCCCTAATGGAGCACCCAATGCTTCAATTTAAGGAAGATTACGAGGCGCAACGCTATAGTTTACTTAAGAATAAGCCTTTCAACGAGACCCTTCGTCTGGATTGGGATGTTCTTGCTCAATTAGAGCTTACCACAGAAATGAAGGAGCTCTTAGACGATACCATTTAGGAGCACTTTTTATCTCTTGAAGCTCTAGTTTATAAAGAGTTGACCTTGGAGTTTTTATGTACTTACAAACTCGATAAAGAGAGTGCTACTGGCATGGGCCCTAAACGTAAACTACATTTCACTTTGAGTAGCCACCCATTCTACATGACCATAGCTCAATTGGGCAAATATCTCGGTCTCTATGAAGATAGATATATACGGACAGAAGAGTTTCAACGTCTCTCGTGTCGTTTTCCCCGTGGAGTAACAGCAGGGTTGTTTTGGAACGAGATTACTGTTGGTGATGCATATGATCCAGCAAGGAGTAAGGATTCTCAATTGGTCAAGCCTAAATATCGGGTTCTTCATTAGCCCTTTGTGCATACATTAACTAGCAAAGGTCTCATCACCGATGTGGTTTCCAACAAAGATTGCCTCCATCTGTACAGTGTCATTCATAAACATCCCATTAATCTCGCCATCGAACTCGCTGAACTTTTCAACCACCACTACATGGAATAAAGGGCATATTTATTGTGGCCCCTACATCACCTTACTCGTACAAGCCATGCAGACTAAGGTTGTCGTTTGGCCCTCACTTACCTTAGTCAATCAAGTCACTCCTATGCGCCTAAATTCATTCCGACTCATGAACCTATTACCAACAAGACATCAAGGTCGACACTCTCGCAGCAGCATATCTCGAGGCCAGACGTCTTCAGCAAGCTTTGAAGACAAATTTATATGTTGCTGTTTGAGGTTCGTTATATCAGAGAAAGTATGGATAAACTTCATATTCGCCAAGACAAAATGGAAAAATTCTCAAAATGAAAGAGTCGGATACACGTGATGAGGATAGTGAGAGTGAAGAAGAGAATGATGAGGATGGTGAAGAAGAGGATAATGAGGGTGGTGAGGAAGAGGCGGCTGGAGGTAGTGAAGAGGATGTTGAGGGTAGTGACGACGACGATGATGCTACGATGGCTGAGGCACCATCTGATGAGGAGGATGAAGAGACGGATTTCGATCCCTCTTCTTAGTTCATATTTTTTTCTTCTTTTTTTTTGTGTTATCTTTCGCTGGCCAAGGCATGTGAACTCAAATATGTAATGATGATGCTTCCTCGTTTAGAACTTCTTTCCTTAATTTTCGACTGGCAGGGAAGTCTTAGTTTCTTTTTCAGTACATATGTTTCCTTTTTCCCTATGTTGATTTTTTTTGTTTCATTTCTTGCTGCTATGTTTTTTTTAGTCGTACATTGAGGAAACTGTACGTTATTAATTGTGGGGAAGGGATATATATATGAATTTATTACTATTTAGGATACCAATTATTCACATTTGACCCAATTAATTTTTAAGTTAACTTGCAATAGGTGATTAACAAGTGTTAAGCCAAATTAACTGTGTCATCTTGATTATTCTTGATCTTATCATACTTTACTAGAATTGATTAGTCAAATATGTAGAGGGCAAAGTTACGAGTTATTTAGCTTAGGACTATAAGACTTGAGATTGGAGCAACATCACTAGTTGAGAGTTAGTCATGATTATTTTTAAATTTACTTTTATGTATACCTTTCTCTTAGAAATTTTTAAGAGTCCTATAATTTTTAGCAAACAAACAAATGAAATTCTTCTTTTGAGAAACCCTTGAAAAATCACAATGATTGGAGGTCAAAAGTAATAACAAGTGTATGAATAGAAAAAATTGGTAAGGATTCGTCTTGGTCCGTCAGAAGAGCGAGATTGAGTCTCAATGCCAATTCTAACGACAAAAATTGATATGGATCGGCCTTGGTTCGTCAGAAGAGCAAGGTTCTTTCCTGCTATCAATATAAGGAATAAGTTAGTATGGATCGGTCTTGATCTGTCAAAAGAGCGAGATTCTTTCCCTCTACCAACACAATTGTGCATTAAATAAGGTAAATTTAAAAGACCTCTCAACAAAAGCATGAACTAGGGAGATAATCAGAGGATGAGTAGATGTAAAATGTGTTTGTTTTAGATTATGGTGCTTGGTGAGATGGAAGAGAGAATTGTATACACTTTAGTCAAATGGACAAAATTTTTATGACTCTTTCTCGATTGGCGAGATGTTAAATTCAATTTTTAGTTTAAGAATCCTTGGTTAAATGACTCGGGTAAACTTTGATTTTCATAAATTAACTAGTGAACTCTAGTATTAAGTATTATTGGAGCATTCGAATATGGTTAGATGAAATTGGTTGACTTTATTATTGCAAGATAGTTGAGAATGATTTTCTTACTTTTCTACGGGTCAAAAGTATTCGTTCACCGGTTTCCTAAATAGTGATAAATTTTGTTTAGTGTTTCTTGTCCCGAAAGTTTTGTTTTGATTTATTTGCTTGAGGATAAGCAAATGCTCAAGTGTGTGGAAATTTGATAACTCTTATTTTAAACATATTTCACATGATGATTTTATAGTATTTCCCTTACATTTTTTGTTTTCTTTAAAGAAATTGATACTTAATTGAGTAAAATTTTGACTTCAAGGTTTGAACGCGTTTTAGGATTGAAAACGAAGAAAAGGAATCAAGTTTCACTTAATTTGGAGTTCAAATGAAGGAGTTATGAGGTTTTGAAGTTACACAGTCTAGGACATGACCATGTCCCCAGGTTGTGTCCATGCAGGAAAATTTGCTAGGGTCAGAAAGTTACACGACCTGGGGACACGGCCATGTCCCAGGCCGTGTCTGGTGACGAAAACAGAAACCTTATAATACATATATAAAAGGACATATTAGGGTTTCAAGACATATGAGACATTGGAGAAGAGAAGAGACTTGAGGAGAAGGAGAAGAAAAAGGCGAAAGCAACACCAACTTCAAGATTGGAGAGATTTTTCATCAATTAAAGGGGTTTTTCATGTTTTATTTTATATTTTTTATGGAACTCGTTTTTAGTTTCATTATGATAGCTTAGAATTCGTGTATTTAGGATTATACCCAAGTTTGGGCACATGGATTCCAAAATCTCATGTAGTGAATACTAACCGAACAGCCATCCAAGGATAAGGTTCCTTTACTACAGTCTCCTTATCTACATCATTTTATAGAGCATAGCCTATTAATACCAACCCTATGCTCATCTAAACATAGAGGCTCTAACTTAATCCTATGTGAACATCACCCTACCATGGCTAACTTAGCCTTACAAGCCCTACTAAACAAGGCAGTCAATCCTATATCTACAAGGCAGCAATCACTATTAGTAACGCAAAAAGAGAGATTAACAGTGATTCAATAATTAACAACAAACAATAGCATTGATGAGTGTGATTTTACACTCACCATTGTTTCTTTCCTTAAATATTTTAAGTTATTTCAGTTTAATTCCATCAATTTTGCTATTGATTTAAGTCATTTCTTGATTACAGTACTTAGATGAAGCAATCGGGTGAAAAGATGAGAATTCATACGAATTTCAAAGAAATTTGTACGTACTTTAAAGAATAAATTGAAGATAGCATAGAGCAAATTCGTCTAAAGATTAAGCAAAGAGGAAGATCATGGTTAACCTTCCTAACCATGTTCCTTGGCCGCAAAGTTTGCATCTTCAATTTCTAATCGAAGTTTGAAGAATTGTTGGTTAAGTATAAGATTACGGTCCAACACCACACCCATGTTCTGCACTAGTAATCCTCTCATCAACAATTCCAAGACAATTTCTTGAAAAATTATTGCAAGGAGAAGTCCACACCTAGACTCGATGGTCATATACTTACCTATAGACTTGCCATGACCTTAAAACATTAGCCATTTGAAGATCATTTTATCTAAACAATATAAATATCCATTAGATAGATACATGTACACAAAGGACAAGAGATGCAATAGGCTAGATAGAAGTCTTTTCTTAAGGTTTTACTCCATATCTATCATGAAAGTATGTAAATTTATCATGTCTATAGTGTAAAAGTAAAGATATCTAGGCTTATAACCATTGAGGTAACACGTAGTGTACTTTGATTGTTATTATTCTTACAAAATTCTCTTATTCTTATTAATTCAATTACGTGTTTCATTTGCTTAAGTTATTATTTATAGAGTCTCAACTTAATAATTAGATTGTACGTATTGAAGTTACTAGGCTAATACATAAATAGATCTACCATAATCAAAGAGAATTAGAGATAAACTATAGACTTCTTTCGGAATTAAAATTTACTTCTCGGTTATTGTTGTGGAATTCCTATACGTTCTAAGGAGTTATTCTAGATGCAATTCAAGTGAAAAATATTTAGGACTAGAATTTAATAGAGAAGTTGTCACGAACTGAGGACGGCCTAGTCATGGCAGACGCCGTATACTGTACGAAGAACCTCTGATTAGTTACTCTTCCAATCAAGAACTCTTCACATAATATACAAGGCTCTACAACCACTAGTTTCCAAAGAACATCCAGATTCACATGATATCATCACACAAACATATTTATATAAAATTTAAGTTATAAAGCTTACAATACACAGTGTTTAAGTAAGTCTAGGTCTATAATAATAAGATAAACAAAAGTACATGAGTAATAGTCCACTTAAACTATTCTCTCTCAGTACACAAGACAGCTCGCTCTTGCCTAAGTCCCCAGGCTAACCTATGGCATCCCACGTCCTGCCTCTACGAACAGGCTATCCTACAACAAAAGTCTAAAGGGGTGTAAGCCTAAGCTTAGTGAGCAAAACCCTCAGCCACACCACAAGCAAGTTATAAGTACATTATATTCACGCATATGAATGAATGATCAACCAGAATGCCAAACAATATGTATAATTAACTAGTTCATATACATAACTCAGATTTAACACCCTCCGAAGTCAGGGTAGGAGTTTATACGGCACCAATCAGATTCGGGTATTATACTAGAACTTACTTTACTACGGAACTCCACATTCCGTACTTATATCAAATGATTCTTTTATTTTCAGAAAAAAAAAAAACCCAAGTTCTAGTATAATTGTGAGTGGGCCCCCGCAGTCCACACTCACCCTTAAACGGAGGCCTCTAGACTCGACCCTTAGCCAGGCAGTTAGCGCCTCCAACGCCTAGTGTTCTCGCGGGCTAGGATAAGGTCATTTTGTACGAGTGCACCATATAGAACCAAATAAATGAATAATATCAACCCCCTAATGGCCTCTTTTTACCTCCGTGTGATGTGATGGCTGGAATACTATCCATGCTATGCATGTTAATGTATGTCCCAATTTCATTTTATAGGCCGAGTATAATTAATTTCAAATTATGCTATGACCATCCAATTGTACATACAATCATTTCCTATCTTACCATGCAACAAACATAGCATTATCAATACTTAAGATAAGTTCACAACTCAAGACATACTAGCATACACAGGCGTTTCCCAAACCCCACACAATCATCAATTAACAATAATATTTAAGTCCACTATCTACAATCACAAAACAAGCATGGAGTTATTGGGTAAATACTCATTCGGCCATAGCGACTCGTCCTAATCATAGTAGTCGATCGGGAGGTCCTCGCTCACCTCAAGGTCACCTGATCATTACGATTTGATAAGGCTAGTAAGTACTTGAATTAACTAATAATTCTAAATATCTAATTACCTAATTCTACTCAGATTACTATCAATTTTTACCCGGTTAGACTTTATTATTAATTGTATATAACTTTTTCGTTTTATTTCTGATATTTACGAATTTATAATCGTTTTTCATCATTTTCGAACGTATATTCACATGGTCATATCTGTTTTGGACGTTAAGACCCCTATTTTACATTATGAACTAAATTTATAGAAATTTTTAGTTATAACACTTAAGTATTCTTATTACTTATATTTATATCCTTTATTCCTTAAATTCTTATAATTAAAGGAATTTACTTTGCTATTACTAATTCATTACATTAAACCATCAGTTAGTGGTGCCAACTCCAAGATCACAAGACTAACAGTTACTACAAATCAATTCATGATCTTGACAATCATTATCCAGATGGTCCAACAATAATTACAATTTAAAGGTTCTCTAAAGGAGGATCTACATACACATATTGCAAACTTCTTGGAGATATATGCTACCTTTATGATCAATGGAGCTACGAACGAAGAGGTAAGGTTGAGATTCTACAACCAAAATTATTAGAAAAGTATTTCCTCCAACTAGGATAACTAAGCTTCATAGCAATATCTCATCATTTGCTTACTCTGAAAATGAGACAATATATGATGCTTAGGAGCATTTTAAGGAATTCCTCCAAAAGAGTCCCAATCATTCTCTGTCACTTTAGATACAGGTACAGACTTTCTATAATAGATTGAATTTTGCTACCAAGTAGTATGTTAATGCATCTGTAGGTAGAACATTAAATTCGAAGATGACTAATGAAGCCTATGCTTTGTTCAAAAGTTTGGCTATGAACAACTATCATTGGGAAGGTATTAAACCTAATAGGAAGAAGCTAGGAAGGGTAGATGCAGAATCTACTACAATCTTAGCAACCATGGTAGATGCAATAAACAAAAGGTTAGACTCGCATCCCATGTTAGCACAACTTTCTATTGCTTAGGGTGGTTAACCCAAGAAGATATATGACACCATGTTATCAAAGACCAATTAATAATTTTATAAACCAATGGGATTTTCAACATAAACCTCATCACAACCATGAAGAATAAGGTAGGGAGTGTTTTTCCTTATGCAAAAGATTATTTTTATGCAACTCAACCAAGGAATGTTAATATTCCTTATGAATTTCAAGCTCATCCTCAAAGAAAGGAAGATGTTAACTAAGAATATACAAAGTAGCAATGCTAGGTTATTGAGCATTAAAAAGAAATATAGCAGCTTGCCATTATCTCAATTAAGAAATAACAATAGCTTGAGCTTAACAAGAGCCCTCGCCATAAGCTCAAGCTAAAGCTATAACCTCAAGAAGTTGTAAGGAGCTACAAGTTGCTAAGCAACCTAAGAAGACCCAAGTCAACCTAGAGCTAGTAACAGAGGAGCTAGAAGACAAAGTTGCAAAAACTCTAGAACTGCCCAAAGAAAGAACTGGAACACTATAAGATCGGAGAGTATAAACCGCTAATTCCATATCCTCATAAGTTAAGGAAGGAAAGCATAGATGAGCAGTGTGGTATGGTTTTAGATTTATTTAAATAGCTACACATTAATTTATCTTTTATGGAGGTCTTGTTGCAAATGCCCAAATACACAAAGTTCTTAAAGGAGTTACTCTTCAACAAGAAGAAATTTGAGGAATTATCTACGATCATGCTTAGCAAGGAGTGTTCAACCATTCTACAAAACAAGCCTTCCAAAAAGCTAAAGGATCTAAGGACCTTTACTATTCTTTATCTTATTGGAAATTTATCTATTAAAAAAGCATTAGCTGATCTAGGTGCTCACATAAATTTAATGCCTTATAAATTGTTTAATGAACTATGCTTAGGCGAACCTAAATCGACTTAAATGAGTATTCAATTTGCCAACATATCAGTAACTCATCCTAAGGGTATAATTGAAGATATGTTGGTTAAAATAAACAAATTTATATTTTTTGTTGATTTTGTTATCCTGGACTTTGATGAGGCTATTGAAATACCACTCATCTTAGGTAAACCCCTTTTAGTTACAACCAAAGCTATAATAGATGTCAACAATGGAAAGTTTATGTTAAGGGTAGGGGAGGAAGAGATAGTAATTAAAATTAAAGAAGTAATGAGAAAGTATACTGAACAAGATGATACATGTTTTTCTCTCAATGCTACTGATTCTTCAGTGTCTAATACTTTGCAAGAATTGCTATCCAAAGTTCGTTTAGAGTCATGTTTGAAATAGGAAATCTAGGAGGAGCCTTCTAGTAATCCAGTTCTAGTTAATGCTAAAGCTCAATTAGAAGCCAAACCTCCATCTTTAAAGTGATGGTTTGAGAGGTTTGAATAGGTAAAGGAAGCAAAATTTAACCCTTCCATTGAGGAGCTACTGGAGTTAGAATTGAAGCAACTACTAGAATATTTGGAGAATGCTTTTCTAAAGGAGAATTTGAAATTACTTATGATAATGTCCTCTAAGTTAACTAACTACCAAAAGCAAAAGCTTTTGAGCGTGCTAAGGGATCATAAGAGAGCAATCATCGAGAAGATTTTGGACATTAAGGGAATTGGTCCCTCGTTCTATACTCACAAAATTTTGCTACAAAAAGGTCATGAACCTGTAGTATAACCATAAAGACACGAACCTATAGTATAACCTCAAAGACACTTAAAACTAAATATGAAGGAAATAGTCATGATAGAAGTGATTAAGTTTATGGATACAAGTATGATTTACCCTATTTCTAATAGTTCTTGGGTTAGTCCTGTGTAGGTTATACTAAAAAAAGAGGCATGATAATAGTATTGAATGAGTGGAATGAGTTGATCCTAATAAGAGCAATTATAGACTAGCGAGTCTATATTAACTGCAGGAAGCTCAATGATACTACGAGAAAAGACTACTTTCCTTCCCGTTTATTGACAAGATGTTGGAGCAATCATTAAGTCACATGTTTTATTGTTTTCCAAACGATTTATCTGGTTATTTTCCAATTTGAATCAACTTAGAGGACCAAGAGAAAACCATTTTTATATGGTACTTTGACATATAAGGGAATGCCCTTTGGCCCCTGTAATGCACCTACGACTTTGTTGTGATGCATGATAGCAATTTTTGATGAATTTATAGAAGATATAATGGAAGCTTATATGGATGATTTCTCAATTTGTAGGAATTCATTTGATAACTACCTTAGGAATTTACAAAAGCTTTAGCTAAGTGTGAAGAAACTAATTTAAATTTAAATTGGAAAAAGTTTCATTTTATGGTACAAGTGGGTATAGTGCTAGGAAACAAAGTGTCTTAGAAAGGTATAGAGGTAGACGACAATAAAATTGACACTATTGCAAAATCACCCGCTCTCATATCTATTAGAGCCATACGCAATTTCTTAGGTCATGCTGAGTTTTATAGGACATTTATTAAAAAATTTTCAAAAATAGCTAGGCCATTGGCCCAGTTGTTAGAAAAAGATACCCCATTCATATTTTTTCAAGATTGTCTAGATGCTTTTAACACTTTGGAAGATAAATTAACTCAAGCCCCAATTATGGTAGTCCCTGATTAGAGCTTACTATTTAAACTAATATGTGATGCTAATGATTATGCAATAGGTGTAGTGCTAGGTCAATGGTGGGAGAAGTACTTCTAGCCAATAAATTATACAAGCAAGACCTTTACTAAATCTCAAGAAAATTATACCACCACAAAAAAACAACTTCAGGTAGTAGTCTTCGCTTTTGATAAATTCATATTTGATTCTTTCTAACATTGTTATTTACGCTTATCACTCTACTTTGCGATATTTGTTGGATAAAAAATATGTTGAGCTAAGATTAATTAGGTGGATTCTGTTACTTCAAGAGTTTGACCTAGAGATCAAGTTAAATTTAAGAGGAGAGTTTGATAAGGAAAATAACTATAAATACAGCCTCCATCTAATTAAAGGAAATGGGTAACCTCGGTCTTAACTCGTTAAGCAAATGACGTTAAACAAAAATGCTTCTTTGTATGCAACCTTAGCTATCTTCACTTTTCAATTACTTAGATTTCCATTTTGTATCTCTTTGATTTGAGCTTAATAATGTAATAGGTCAATGCAAGTTGTCCTCGCATTTGTCTTAAGTGTGGTAAGATGAAATATACCTAACAAGGAGTTATGATCGCTAAGGAACAGAGTAGAAGGATCATGAGCATGTACCAGAGCATGGAGCTCAAGCAAGAAAGACAAAAAAATAAGCCCAAGAGGACTACAGTCAAAGACCACACTCATGGTCTCACACATATTCCTTTCATCTTGAAATGCACTTGAATTTGAAAATTGGAAATTTAGTCCTTAAGGACTACGCCTGTAGTACTAGTCGTGTATGGTTAAACGTGGAAAGTACGTAAACTTGAACTTGCAAATTGTGGTTAAAGGGAACCATGGGCAAATGCAATACCTGTGATCTTACCCATGTACCCCCCGTTAAAAACTACACTTAAAAAAATTTTCATGAATTGGTTCGAGGAGAACCATAGTTAAAGATCATGGTCATAATCTAAACTGTAGACTTGTATTACTCATTAAACATAAGTTACACTTGACACTTGAATCTTCCTTAATTATTTTTGTATCATCCTTTCCTAATTTAGACTCCCCTCATCTAAAATTCACTTTTCCTTTTCTAATAGCTTTCCTCTTCTCATTATGCAATATATATTCAAAGTAATCTCCTAAAATTACTTATTCCTTAGATTAAAAGATGTAATTGCCACTTTTGATTAAAACAAGGTTGCTAGTAAAAATTACAACATCAATCTAGGGTAAGTATTATTTAAATGAACTTATTAACTTTGAATACTCTTTATTGCGCTCCTAAATTCCTAGATATTAACCTAAGAAACTAACTGTGGAGAAGAAAGAGAACCTCTAGCCATACACTATGGCATCAAGAACCACCCATCGCACTACCATAGGACTTCTTTTTGACCCATATTGGAAGAGAATATGCTAGCCATACTTCTACCTTATCCAAAACACATGGAGTTTGATAACCTCGATAATCAAGGTTGCCATGAAGTTCTTGCTAAGGAGACTTTTTCCTAGTCAAGCTTCATAGATTTGAAGTTGTTGAAGTTAGCTAACATAGAGTTGGAAATCTATGCCATAGTGGAGAAAGGATTTTGGAACAAGTTGTTTAGCATTTATGAACTCGTATATAAGGAACTAACCTTAGTGTTCCTTACTACACTATCTTTGGAACATAATCAAGTGCTTTGTAGAGCCCACAACACTATCTCCTTTCGATTTCAGAATACCCAATTCAATCTCTTCATAATGGAATTTGGTGTTTTGATGGGGCTCTATGGCAAGGAGTATGTCTGTTCCCCTGAATTGTATACACTTTCATGTAAGTTACTTCGAAGCATCACACCTACAACCAATTAGCTAAAACCAAGTTGTGAGAAAATCTATAACTGAAAATTCTCATGAGGCCTACACTTCAAATACCCAACATACTGAGTTCCCCATTAGCTACTCACCCATACCATTAGTGAGAGAGGGAAGAGCATCGGTGTTGTAGCTATGTATGAGGTATTCTACCTCTATAGGTTGGTTGAGGAGTATTCCATAAATTTACCCATCACACTCGCCTTCTACATAATACATCAAGCAATTGACACTTAAGTAAACCAAATAGGATATAGAGCATATGTGATAATCCTAAGCAAACTACTTAAACTCATTGTTGACAACCAGCAATTGACCACCACCAAAGATGTTACCTTAATGTCTCTATCCACTTTTCACAAGATGTAACTCCTTTCAGATGATGTTGAAAGATAGCCGATAAAGAAAGAAGAGCAAAAACTTTACTAACCAAGATGTCCTAGTAAGGGAAGTAAAGGAATTGAAAGTGGAAATTCAAAGGTTGGCTACTTCCCATGAAGTCTTTGAACAATCCATTAAGAGGTTGTTTAGGTGCCAACAAGAATGATGGAGTATGCAGCAATGTCATCAACTAAGTCAATAGAAAGATTCCTCCACCAATGGATGAGGAGTTAATTGATGTGGTGTGGCAATGAACTTAGGGGATGAGGAGTAGGAGGCAACATCTAAAGCATAAGTAGAGAAGTTAAAGGGTGATGAATCAAATAACCAAGAACTATTGAGTTGGACGATGAGAACAATGAGGAGGATTTAGATTTCATTTAGATATCTAAGTGTTGATTTATTCCTATTTAGTTTTCATGTTTAGTTCAAATAAATGTTAGTTAGTTTCAATCTTTAATTTGCATGTTTTAATTTCTTAGTTGATGTTCCCATTCTATATTATCAATGAAATAATAATATAATTTTGTTTCTTTTGTCGCATATGCTCTTATTTCTTCTTTTGAGTTCACATGTTTAGATTCATTTCAAGCCAATAACTAGACATCATTCAAGGCAATTTCTCATGGATATTCTAGCAATTCTGATGTATTTAGGGGAGAATTGTTTATCCAGAATATTTCCTTCTCCATTTTATTCACTTGTTTATTTTTCTGTGCACTTATGTTTCTTATAATTTAGAATAGAGGACGTAGATTACAATGTACTAAAATAAGTGTGGAGAAGGGGTATACTACTATTCTTCAGTAATCAACTTATTACATTTTTAGCCCCAATTTTTTTCTGAAAATGCAATCCCATCTTAATAAGCGAACAATGCTTGTATCTAAATTTTCCTAAATCACTTTTGCACATTCTATACATTACCAAAATTGAATAGTGAAATTCTTATGGAGCAAAAGTTACATGTTATCCAACCTAGGATTCCAAGGCATTAATTAATTAAAATTTGTGATTGAGCTTTAGTCATAAGCCATTTCTAAAATTTACTTAGAGTATACTTATCCCTTTTGATTCTTAAAGTTTTATAATTTTGAGCAAATAAGTAAATGAAGCTTATCTCTTGTAGTTGTACTTGAAATTTTTAAATTTGTTGAAGGTGTAATATCTAATAATATGATAAAAAGTGATTGGCAAGGATTAGTCATAGTCCCTCAAAAGAGAGAGATTCTTTCCTATTGCTAATTTACTAGAAAAAGAAAAGTTAAGGAAAGAAAAATTGATAATGATCAGTCTTGGTCCATCAAAAGAGCAAGGTTCTTCCTTGTTATCAATGTCAAATCTTAAAAAAAATGGCTAATTTAGTAAGGATCAGCCTTAGTCTCTTAAAAGAGCACGGTACTTTCTCGCTACTAATAAACTTTAGTAATTAATTCAAATAAATATCCTATTAATAAAGCTATAAGTCAAGCGAATGAGTAATGAACGAGTAGATACAATATGTATTTACTCTCAATTGTGGTGCTTAAGCAAAGTCGAGAGAGATTTGTATAGTCATGTATGGTTTCTATTCAATTGAAATAAAATGGAATCAAGGAGAGTATCCTTGGTTAAGTTACATCATTAAAGGTTGATTTATAGGAATTAGTCATTGAGTTATGGTATTTGTGTCTAGATTGCTCTAAAAAGTAAACAAGGAGAAGAACAAACAAGTTAATAATAATTTTTAGATGCAGTGTTTATTGATGAGATTAATTCAAAATTTTTCTATCCTAAATAATAGTAGGTGGATTTGGAGACCTTATCCTAATTTCTCAATCCTTGTTAAGGATTGATTAATTTGTTTGAAGATAAGCAAACATTTAAATGTGGGGAGATTTGATGAGTATGATTTTACACCCATCCATTTGTGCTATTTCCCTGAATATTTTAAGTTATTTTGATGTAATTTTGTTAAATTTGCTATTGATTTAAGTTATTTCTTGAGTAAACAACTCAATTGAAGTAATAAGATGGAAAGATGAGAATTTATGTAAACTTTGAAGAAATTTGCACTTATTTAGAAGAATGAATGGAGGATAGCAAGTGTTGAAGAGAATTTGTCCAAGGACCAAGCAAGCAAAAGATCACAGTTAACCTTCATGGCTTTGTTACTTGGCCATGAAACTTATGATCTCAATTTCCAATCAAAGTTTAAAGAATTGTTAATATAGTATAAGACCATGGTTTAACAATACCCTCATATTCTACACTTGTGATCCTCTCATCAACAAATCCAAGACAATTTCTTGAAGAATTATTGTAAGGAAAAGTCTACACCTAGACTCAATAGCCATATACTTACCCATTGACTTGCCATGACCCTAAAACACTTTCAATTTGAAGATTATTTTATCTAGACAATATAAATATATATCAAACACATGTACACAAAGGAAGAGAGATGTAATGGGCTAGATATGAGTCTTTTCTTAGGGTTTTAGTCCATATCCATCATGAAAGTTTGTAACATTATCATGTTTGTAGTGTAGAAGTAGTGATATCTAAACTTGTAACCATTGAGGTAACATGTAGTGTGCTTTGGTTGTTGTTATTCTAATGAAATTCTCTTGTTCTCATTAATTCAATTACGTGTTTTGCTTAATTAAGTTGTTATTTTTAGAGTCTTAACTTAATTATCAGATTTTATATATTGAAGTCGTAAGGCCAATACATAAATAGATCTGTTGTATTTGAAGAGATTTGCTATGAGCTTAAAGATAAATTATAAACTTCTTTTGAATTAAAATTTCTTTCTTAGTTGTTGTGGAACTCCTATTTTTTTATGTTGTTCTAAGGAGTTCTTCTTTAGAAGCGATTCGAGTAGAACATAATTAGGATTATAATTTAATAGACAAGAAATTCCTATTAAATTAGCAATTAAACTCCTCCAATTTATAAGAATAATGAATTCATTAGAAACCATGGGCTACTACATGTTAATCTCTTGGTGATCAAAGTCTAGATATCATCATTCATGGTTAATTAAGCCTTATTTAATTATTGCATCTAGAATTATTTATAGTTAATTAGTTCTTATTGCATAAACTTTATTCAATTTATCATCACCATTTCAATCTATTTTAATTAGAGTAATTTAATGCGAATGAGTAAGTGTTCAATCCTCGTGGGATTGATAACCTTAGACCCTAGAAATCCTCTATACAATTACTTAACAGGTAAACTTACCTACTAAGCATAGTATATAGCCCATCAAGCATCAATAATAAAGAAAGAAGAGAAAATAAACACCAATATTCATTTGGGAAAAACCTCTAAGTTCGAGTAGAAATCTTATAGGTAAGGGAAAGAAAACTCATTAGCGAGTATATAAAGGAAATTGCCCCTTATTTTAAAATCTCTCAAGTATTTCCCATTGAAAAAAAAAAAAAAGATCTAATCCAAATGAAAAGAACCCCCCTCTGGAATGTTCATAGGTATATATAACACTAGAAACTACAAAAACTTACGATACACAAAAAAAAAAAGATACTTATTAAATAAGATTTTTTATGAGATACAATAGGCAATGAGGCAAAACATGATAAATCTCCATCTTTTCGCCTCATGATTCCCAACACATCTCCACTTAAAACTCAACTACCTAATGGGCAATGGACACTCATAAACACATTAAAATGTAGACTAATACAAATAGGATCAAAGCAACAAAACATCAAACGTTTACTTGCCAAATAGGGTAGCATAGCCTAAGTGGATCTCCTTAAAATATAAATCAAGCACAAACACAAATTTAATGTAAACCCCGCAAATTTAGCATTTTAAGTAACAAATAGATTCAAATATTATAGGAAATTATCCTAACTCAACAAAGTCGATATATTTAAAACTAATTAAAATTTTAAATTCAAACATAATATGAAAGATAAAAATCTTAAAATTTCGATCTAAACATAAATTGCATACAAAAACCCTAAATTCGATGTATACATAAATACTCTAAATCAGACCCGAACTTGACAAAAACCCTAAAACTATAGTTTTAAGCTTATAAAATGAATAAATATAAGTTAATAGTAATATAAACCTAGTCGATTATAATTATCGACTGAATCACGTAATCACATATAAACCTTAATGAAAATGTTAAAATAACTCAAGAATATTATAAATGTAACAAGTGCCAATTAAATTAATAAATTTTCATAAAATTTCAATATTATTTTACAACTACTAAATCTATAATTTTTATGTTTGAAAAAGATTAAATATTTTTATTTTTATTTTTCTTTTCCTCCTTTTTCTTTTCTTTTTCTTTTTCTTTTCTTCTTTCCCTAATTTCCCACATCCTCCACGTTGGTTTCCAGACTTCACAGCAGCCTACGTGATGTTATTTCTTTACTTCCTTGAGTGTATTATTAAGAATAGAAGGACAAAAGAGAAAAAGCATTTCTTGTCCCATTAATTGCATATCACACTTGATTTCTTTTCTTTTCTTTCTTTTAAACCAAATCGTCTTCTTGTTTGAAATGTTCACTGCACTTGTTACGTCTGGAAAAGAAAAAGAAACAAACCAAAACCAAAAGATCACTTTAGAGCTTTCCTTTCTCTTTTTCTATTCAACCGTAAGTTTTTCCTTCTTTTCTCTATCAAATTTTTTTTTTTTTTTAAATCAAAGACAACAAAGAAGAAGAAGAAAAAGCTTATGGATTTCATCCAAGCATAGTACACAAGTATGGTATTTAATTTGTATATTATATGTATTTTGTAATAATTGTTTATATATATTCTTGTACATACATATATCTTAGAGATTTAAATATAGTTTAGTATTTTCTTGTGTATGTATACTTATATATGTTTATATACTAAAATATATTTACATGTCTATACATGTAACATTGGATTTTTCAAATCATTTGTGTAAGAAATCATGTATATAAACATGTATGTATATGCCTATAATATATATATATATATATTATGTATTTCCTTACTTATATACACGTACATATATATTTGTGTATATAATATATATATACTATGTATTTCCTTACTTAAATATATATATATTCATATGTATGCGTAGATTTGCATATATATATATATATATATATATACCTAGCATTTTATGATATAATATATATGTGTGTGTGGATGTATAGTGTATAGATAAATATACTTGGTATTTTCATCATATAGTATAATATAGGTGTATTTAGATTATGTGTATATATATACCCTTAGACATGATGTATGGGTATATGTATTTATGTATACTATTACTTATATTAAGTATTTCAGTATATACATATGTATGTAATATAACCATATATATATAAAATACAATGACATGTATATATATTTATTTACCTATATGTATAGTATACATAATATATTTAAGGCTATGTTAATATAACACATAAGTATATTATATGTGTAAAAATACGTATATAAATAGTATGGTATATATAGAAATATGAGTACCTTTGAATAGAACATACCTAATATACTATAATATTAATTTGACAAATAAAGCACTTTAGTAAATATAAGTATATATATATATATATATACTATAACTTTAAAGAAACTATAAGAAATAATTAATTTATAAAATTTAATAAAATATGATAATAAATATTAATATATCTATATAAAGTAAAATCCAAAAATAAGAAAATGTGGAAAAAGTACAAAAATCCAAAAAGTGACAAGTGGCATTCTCTTATGTTGTCACATCATCACTTAGCTAAAATTAAATAAAATCGGAATTAAAAATAGTAATAAAATAATTAATTAATTAGGAAATTAATAAAGTTAAAAAAAAGAATTTAATAACTCTTAAATCTAAAAATTAATAAAAATAAGTAATTATAGTAAAATAGACCTAAAAATAAGAAAAATTATGAAATATAAGATTTAAAAATTTATTAAAGAAAAGCTTAAATTAATATTTTACAACCATTTAAGTCAAAATAATAAAGTTTGTGATATTTTTATATCACAGTCAAAACTGTAAGTTACAATGCTTAAAATGGACCTCACTACGAGAAAGTACACTCGAAAACGATCAAAATGAACTATAAGTTCATGAAGTTCCGAGCTAAATCGAAAAATTTATACGTGATTAAAAATTTAAAATAATCTGAATAAAAGATTCAAATTAAACTATATTTATATCATACTTGGGTTATAGTGGAAAACTAAGCAAATAATGATAGATATTTAGTTAATAGAAAAATCTAGTTTTTTAGAACACTTATAAGTTTCCTTATCTTTTAGGTATTCAATTATTAAGTTTTGAAATTCTCAAAGATCGGGAAAGTGAGCATTAATCTAGATAAGGGAGTTCTTATGATTGGCTATCTACTTACTACTTGTTATTTGTATACTACTTGTTCATCGATATTGATTGTTTAATTGAATGATTGATTACTTTGTGTGTTATCATTCATATGATCACTTTTTTAAATTGGTAAATATAATTATTCGACTAAAATAACTAGTTATATCTATCACATGTCTGTAACTCAATTAATATACTAATGGAGTGTGCTAGCTTTGCAAATTTCTGAGAAAAGTAGTTTTGATAAACGTTTTTCAAATCTTAAATATGTTTAGTATGATTTATGTGATCGCTTGTCATGCCCATAAATAATGTTTTATTTTTAAGGCAAAACTAGCATAGTATCTCCAATAAATTGTGAGAGGACTTGCATATCTGTGCCCGTAGAGCCTTGGATATTTGTTGATAATGAGAGAGACTCATTATTTGTGCTAGAGGGATCTTTAATATGTTTAGTAGACAACCCTAGTCGGAGTCCACCTATATTGATTATTGATTCTCAAACTAAGGTAATAGTTAAGTAATGTCTGGTAGGACATTGCCCTTAGCCAACCTCATGTAGTTAAGGTGAGGTGCTCCATACAAATAAATATGGAGGAAAAATCGATGTGTAGAAAATACAAATCTACATCTTTCATAGTTCCAGACTATTATAAATGTGTTGCTTGCATTGATTTCGTATGTAGATAACTTGTATGTGTGCTAATAATGGTTGATAACTTGCTTAACGATAGTGGTGAGGAACGAACTCACTGAACCATGGTTTGTTCATTCCCCTATAGTTTCTTTTGTAGGTTTCCTATAAGCAAGGATTAGGATGGGCTCGAAAGCAAAGTATAAACTGGAGATAGGTTTGGTAATGTTAGGGTTGATTGAAAAGTGTATAGCAGTATAGAAACAATTTATGTAGAATATATTCATAGGATAAGATTATGTAGTATTTCTTGTAAATTAATAAGTTGTTTTACCTTGTCTTAACATTTGGTAAGAGATACCGATTCTCTACGGTTCTGATGAATTATGGCTTATCAGATATCCATATTCACTTATGTTTTATATCAAACTATTTAATTAAAAACAAAAACCTTAATATTTAATTATTTAGAGTCTTGCAATCTTTAACTTGCAAGGTAGTTTTTATATCATAGTGTACAAATGATATAGAAATTTTAAATAATCTTATTAGGCCACCTTAGTGTCATGACACTTAACTTATCACTAGGAAGCATCTTCGTCAACATATCTACTGGATTGTCATGGGTACTGACCTTCTTGACTCAAATGTCACCTCAGTTCACATTATCTCTAATAAAATGATAATGCACATTAATGTGTTTAGTGCACTCATGATGCATAAGATCCTTAGTTAGATGAATTGCACTTCGGATGTCACAAAATATAGTAGTTCTATCATTCAAGAATTTGAATTCAAATAACAAACGTATTAACCATGAAACCTCCTTAACTAATTTAGTTATTGCCATATATTCAGCCTTAGTAGTAAATAAAGCTACAATTGGCTATAATGAGGCTTTTCAACTCATAGTGCAACCTACTAATGAGAAAACATAACTTACGAGATATTATTTTTTATCTAAATCACCAGCAAATTTAGAATCAACATACCTTACTATGTCGTTAGATTTTCTCCTAAACTCCAAACACACATCACTAGTCCTCTTCAAATATCTCAATATTCATTTCACTCCATGCTAATGAAAATTACCAAGATTAGCCATGTATTGTCTTACAACACTAATAGCAAAAGACAAATTTGAATAAGTACAAACCACTGGATACATTAGGCTACCTACTGCACTTGAGTAAGGGACTTTAGTCATGTACCTAGATTTGCTGTCAGACTATGGCAATGCGGCTGCAAAAAGTTTAAAATGAGTAACTGATGGTGTGGAGAATGGTTTTGCATTAGACATGTTGGATCGCTCAAGAACTATCTAAATATAATGTTGGTGTGATAACCATAGCTTTCTGGAGCCTTTGTGTCTATAGATCTCAAAACCTAAAATGTTTCTTGCTGCTCCCAAATCTTTAATGTTAAGTTTGAAATTGAGCTAGGATTTAAGTCTAGAAATGTGTACTATATCTGTTGCTACTATTTACAGATCATCAATATATAAAAGAAGATAAATAGAAGACCCAATGGGGAGCTTCTATTAAACCCAATGCTCTTGATAAAGCTATCAGATCACCTATTGCATTACCTAAGGGACTAGTTAAGTCCATACAAGGATTTCTTAAGTAAACAGATGTGGTCCTCCTATTCAATTACAAAATCCTCAAGTTAACTCATTACTATCTCCTCCTCTAAATCACCATGGAGAAATGAAACCTTAATATCCATCTATATAGGTTCTAAATTCTCTAAAGCTACAATAGATAAAAAAGCACAAATAGTGATATGTTTATCTAGAAGTGAGAAAATATTAATGTAATATATACCCTCTACCTAACTATAGCCTTTAGCACAAATAGTGATATGTTTAACAAGAAGGAGAGTTGTAAAATGTTGTTGGCCAAAATAAAAATACATGACATTAGGTTGGATTTTTATTTATTCACTTTGTCCATAAAAGCAACATACTCAAGAAATAGTAGAAATACTAACTTAATGGTCTTCCCATCTAATCCTTTCTAATTGTTCCCTTTAGAAAATCATTCAAATTGCTATATGAGTTCCCCTATGAGAAAGTTGTTGAATATGTCTAGTCCAACTCAAATATTTTGTCAAATTGCCTTATTAGAATTTTATATTTAGTCTAAATAGTTCTTTCCCCTTTTTATTATAGAATACACTTGATAATTGAATATAAGACTTAATGTAGACTACTTTATCTCTAAAATCAATCTAATAGTATAATGAATTAGTTATATATTTTTCCTTTCACTAATTTCATCATATTCCTTTTCTCCATACATATATACAAGCATTGTATGCATACAATAAACTTACTAAGATAACTCTGTACAACTTTTGATTTCGGTACATGTAGCAACCACGTCGCAAACCATAATCATACTTTGTTATACTACATCCAAACCTATTCAATAAATTTCTTTACATCATCAAAATATTTGATTTGATGAATGAAATGTACCTCCTCTTATTTCAAAACTTGAATGAAGATTGTGATTATTCTTACAATCATAGTATGTGTGCATCATCTATTAGTTGAAATCAATGAGATTCCCTTCATCACCTAACCGCCTTTTTTGAAGCAATAGTAGTTCATAAGGAGCCATAGGTGGAATAGATTTAATATAATAGAAGATGAAAATTTCCATTGATGGATGTTATAAGAATACTTAATAATAAGATTTATAATATTTTTTTATACTAGTTGTATATCGTGAGATTCTATAAAAACTGGTAATTAATCATAATTAATCGATTTGGAGATGGTTTGTAAAATTTAAGGTGGTTACACAAATCATCTTATTGAACCCGAATTCCATAATGAAGTTAAAAATGTTAGTAGAAATGATCCCGTAAGTTTAGAATTAGGAAAATAAAACAATAAAGTAATTAAATATTAAATTCTTAAGTTATACATATATTATCCATTATTTATTAAAAACACATAAAATGAGTTCCGAAAATTAACAAATAATCAGAGATAGATTATATGTAAGTATATAAATTAATAAGAAAAATGAAAAGTTTAACACTCGAGAAACACTATAGAAATTATGAATTATATCAATGTTCTTAGAATTCAGTTGACATTTATGATGAAGGTAATAAAAGAAATAACCATATAGCTTTAATATCTAAAATTAAGCCATGTATATACAATTTTGTTAAAATTCTAAAGTTTATTAGTTATAATAGCTATACTATAAAGTTTCATAACTTTACATATAACTTATGATAAACCATTTAAAAACAACTACGTAATCTTAACAATTAATATTAGTAGGTAAAATTATATAAAAATATATATGAATAAGTCCAAATAATTAATGGAACTTATCTATATATATCATGTATTATAGAAAAGTGTAGTTAGGACCTTAATTTGGAACGTAAGAATAATAAAAAAATAGGTTCGAATAAGATCAAATGGTAATAAGAGTTCTCCAAAAGTTATAAAAAATAGTTTTGTAAAGTTAGACTTCGAAAATAAGTTGAAATACAATCAATTTAGATTATAAAATAAAGTTTATCATATTAAATTTTAATTAGTTGAGAAACAAAAATTTTAGATTAGATGTATAATATAGCTTTCTACTACTTTTGAAATATATTATGGAGCTTCATAAATAATAAATCATTGTAAAATTTCACTTAAAAGGTTACGTAAAATTGAAACAATAAAAAGGAAATAAAAAATAATAAACCAAATATATTATAACTCACCACCTTAGTCAAGGTAGTGAAAATGTTTTATAAAATGGCATTTAAGCCATTTGTGAAATGGAAAAGTGACAAACGACAATGAGAGAAAGTGAGGTGAAGGAGAGAAAAAGAGGGAGAAAAAGAGAGAGAGGAAGAGAATGATAAAAAAAAAAAAAAGATAAAGATAAATAAAAAATGAAAAAAAAAAAGAGAAAAGAAAAGAAAGAAAGGAAAAGAAGAAGAAAAGAGATTAGAAATTTTGATTTTTTCGATGTCCAATATATTTAGGTAACTTTATTTTCATTATTATAAATATTATTTCTTTTAATTGATATTTAATAGTTATACAAAAGATATATACATAACCCTTTTATTCTCTTGAATTAAGTATTTTATTTGTACGATTACATAAATTTCTTTTTATTTGAATTTTAAACTTAAAATATTGATAGTTATATTTTTTATTATTTTCATTTAATAACCCATAAAGGAGCTAGTTAAATATATATATATTTGTATGAATCATTTTTTTTCTTATATATATATAAATAAACCATGTATTCAAAACGGTATCCAATTAATCTCATCATTGGTAGGTATAGTATAATATAATGATTTTATGTATAGAACAAATTACATATTGTAGAATATTTCAAACGTAATTAGTCCTATTAAAAAAAAATACACACATGTTATAGACATATGTTACTTATTGAATTATACTTTCACTAATAGCATTACGCTATATTATTATGTTACAATTATATATACATAATAAGGTCTACATGATAATTAACATAGAAAGGATGATACATATTCAACATGTATATATGTAACAGAATGATATATATATTTAATAAAGTTTTCATTATAAGTAATATAGAACCTAAACAACTAAGTAAAATTACAAATTTAAATTAAAAATAATGATTTAAAACTTATATTTAATAAGGATATAAATACTAAAATGATATTTATATTATAATAGCAAGTGGCAATAATACAACTCACATCAGACTTAAGTGAGCAAATCAAAGACTTTAGATAAGTTAGGATCAATGCTTCGTAGCATGTTGGAGTACTGTATTATAGTACTCGAAGACTTAAGAGTACCTTTGATTGTGCTTATAACTTAGTTAAACGTGTACATGTTTCATTTGTGATTATTACTTGAATTATGGGCTTGGAATGTTGATTTGTATATTCATATTTGATTTGCTTTGCGCTATAAGATGGTTGATCATTGCTTAACTAGACATAACTAAAGATTGATCTTTTACTAACTAAACATGCATAGCAACTATTATGAGAAAATGATTAGGATTCTTGAGCCAAAAACGAACCCCCTTCAATGAGGATAGCTAAAATAGTTTTTTCCCCATCTTTAGTTGAACTAAGTGATAGGTAAGGAGATCGTAACAAGGCTGGAGGCTGTAGTTCAAAGGTAGTCACGGGTGGAGGAGGGTGTGCTCCATTGCTTAAGCCCCAATTTGGTTTTGATTCACAAGTACATTATGTCAAACTCCTTAACTTGAATTAGAGCGATACTATTTCTCTAATCTCATGATAAACCAAATAACATCGTGCAATGGAATTTTCTTGTTTACAATGCATTTCATTAAAATAATTTAAGTGAAAACCATGTTTGTGCTTGATATGCTCTTTTGTCTCCGTCCCACTTACTGAGCTAATTGTACTCACATCTTTATAGACCTTAGTACAAGTTGGCTAATGATTAAAGAGGCCATGCCATATCTACCCTCAAGATAGTATACTTTAATTAGGGAGTAAGGACAATTGAAGACTTATAAGAACCAAACTTTTGCTTAGCTATCTTTTACCTTTTATAAAAACTAACTAGCATATGGTACTCTAGAGCTACTAGTAGTTTCCAACATGTTGTACTTAAATGCCGAATCCTATGGTTTTTGTAAAAATTTCAAGACTGCTAGAAACTTTAGTTGAATGGTAATACAACTGTTTTACTAATTGGTAAACTACTAGTGTTCTTGAGTGAGTATTTTGAAAACCTCTAATACAGGTTTCACTAATAACAGGTATAAAATTAGATGCTTTAAAGCAATTGAGTTGAGTATGCTTGATGTGAATTAGGTCTACGATAGAAACTATAAAACTAACTTCTACCCTAGAATAGTTCACATGGCGAGGCTATTATGACTCCATTACTTTGGGGTATGACAGTTCTAAGTTAGTATCAAAGCATTCTACCAGTTAGAAGAGCAAGTCCCTACCTAGTAGTAGTCTTAGGCCTATGTAATGAAGATAATAAGGATGTTAGTTCTGTAAAAGATTTTAATTTCCTTTACATGCTAAGTGACTCAACTTTAAATCACCAAGGCGCCCTTTTGGTAGAACATCTTAGAGTACATCAAAACTTCCATGTTAAGCATACTTAGGCTGGAGTAATCTCAAGATAAATGACCAATTGAGAACCTACTGCACCAAGGGACAAAACTAAGTAGTATCCGAGTATAGTTCTAATGAACTTATTATGAAGTGTTATAATTAAAAGAAGTAGACATTATAGGAACACAATGAGAGTAGATAGTAAAGGATTGTACTATAAATTATAGAGCAAGAAGTAACTATAATACTAAATTAAGATAAACATTAAGTGATCTAGAATCTAGCTATAGGATCGCATGAAGAATTGACAGTTGGTTGAAGTGATTCAAGTGGAATGGAGAAGAGTCTCTTATCTAATACAAAGCTAAGATGTGAAGATTATTATTAGAAATGATAACTTAGGATATGTTTAACACCATAGATTGGACTATTGAAAAGTCCATTGATGGGATATGTTGTAGTTGATTATAATAGAGATTAATTTATGTCCTCAGAATAATATATATACTATGATAGTGTTGTCGAATTAAGATGGATGGAAAATAAGAGATTACGACTCAGAGAATGTTAGTGAGATACTTTAATAAGGATAGAAGACAAAGACCTTACCCTATTAGTATTACTTATATTCCAACTAGCATATTATGCATCTATAGACATTACCCTTAAAGGATTATTGATTGGTTTCTTATATTTTCCTAGATCAGTTGGAGTAGATATAAAAAACCCTTTAAGCTAAAAGGATCTCACCTTAAACCAACTGTTCAACAAATCGTAGGTGAATTAGGAACCTATAGAATTCCAAAGATGATATCAGCTTAATATTTAGTATAAATATGAGATAGTATAGTAGAGGGTGAAATAAAACATGGTGTAGAAGAAAATCCTAAAAAAGATAAAACAATGAAGGGAAAGGTCAAAAGTTGATTCAAAAAATGAATTAGAACCTATATTAAAGGAATAATTAGAGCTTAATTTAGAAGCAGATCTTGTATAGAATGAAAATACAATATATAAGATAATAATTAATACTAGCATAGAAAAATCTAATAATGATAAGATATATGGAATAAATATTGTTTCTAATTTTCCTATGCAGTTATAAGGAACTGAATCAACAAGTGGAAATAATGATGATTTAATTGGAGGGTAAATGTAGTTGAATTCTTTTAAATGAAGGGTTGCTATTAGTGACTTGAATGATGGATATATTATGATTGATGGTTATGTTTTATTATGATGTTAAAGTTAATTTTATGTTAGCTGCTCATATATGTAGACATCCCCTTGATCACTTAATAGATATTGTTGTACTTCTTAATTCTTTTGGATATGTGCATATGTTATAATGTTTTCTATACTTATAGTTAATGGTGTAAAAGGATCATGATATGAGGCAAGTGCACCTATCAATTTTAATATAGCGGATGTAAGTCCAAGTCGATCCCTCAGAGATTTTGAGTACTAATATTAACCTTAGCTTTATTATTTAATCGAAAAATCGTGTTGAGTTGAATGAATTAAAAATAATGAAATTAACAAACTAAACTAATTATGAGACTTAATTAAGCAATTTAGAAAGCAATAAAACTATGAACGACTTCAAGAAATTAATAACGTATTTAGAAATTATTTTCCCTAGTGTTTAACATATGACCGTTTAAAATATATTCAATTCAATTTCTATTATTCTTGACCGGAGAGATTCACAATTAAAGCTAATATCTTTCTCAAGCATATTAACCCTAATCCTAAATTATTTACCGGAATCTCTTCACTTAGTAATATAACTTAGAATTGTATTAATGTATAATGAATTCCCACATAAATAATTAACTTTCCGGAAGAAACATGTATCTTATCTCTAAGTATACATGTAATTCTCTCCAATTATGCCAAGATCTAATTACACATGCAATTTCTCAATCATCATGCATAATATCTTATATTGATACTCTAGAATTATCAATCAACAATTAAACAACATAATTGAATCAAGAAAACATAGAAACTTTGTTAAAATTATAAATCAACTCAAGAGTCACATGAAACCTTAGGTTCCATAATCCTAAATACACGAATTCTAAGCTATCATAATGAATCTAAAAACGAGTTCCATCAAAAACATAAAATAAAACATGAAAAACCCCTTTAATTGATGAACAATCTCTTTAATTTTGAAGTTGATGTTGTTTTCGCTTTTTTTCTTCTCTTTCTCCTCAAGTCTCTTCTCTTCTCTCGTGTCTCGTTCGTTTCTCTAATGTCTCTCTTTTTTTTTTAAACCCTAAGATATCCTTTTATATATGTATTATAAGGATTCTGTTTTCGTCACCAGACACGCCGTGGAATATGGCCATGTCCCCAGGTCGTATAACTTTCTATACCAAGGCAAATTTTTCTAGATAACTTGAAAACTTCATAACTTCTTCGTTTGAACTCCGATTTAAGTGAAGCTTGATTCCTTTTCTTCGTTTTCGATCCTAGAACACGTTCAAACCTTGAAATCAAAATTTTACTCAATTAAGTATCAATTCCTTTAAAGAAAACCAAAAATGTAAGGAAAATACTGTAAAATCACCATGTGAAATATGTTTAAAATCAAAGTTATCAAATTTCCCCACACTTAAGCATTTGCTTGTCCTCAAGCAAATAAATCAAAACCAAACTTTCGGGACAAGAAACGCTAATCAAAATTTATTACTATTTTAGGAAACCGGTGAACGAATACATTTGACTCGAAGAAAGGTAAGAAAATCATTCTCAACTAACTTACAACAATAAAGTCAACCAATTCCATCTGACCATATTCAAATGCTCCAACCATACTTAATACTAGGATTCACTAGTTAATTTATGAAAATCAAAGTTTACCTGAGCCATTTAACCAAGGATTCTTAAACTAAAAATTAGATTTAACATCTCACCAACCGAGAAAGAGTCATAAAAATTTTGTTCATTCAACTAAAGTGTATACAATTCTCTCTTCCATCTCACCAAGCATCATAATCTAAAACAAATACATTTTACATCCACTCTTCCTCTAATCATCCCCCTAATTCATGCTTTTGTTGAGAGGTCTTTTGAATTTACCTTATTTAAGTACAATTGTGTTGGTAGAGGGAAAGAATCTCGCTCTTCTGACGGACCAAAACCGATCCATACCAACTTATTTCTTATATTGATAGCGGGAAATAACCTTGCTCTTTTGACGGACCAAGGCCGATCTATATCAATTTTTTCATTAGAATTGGCATTGGGACTCAATCTCGCTCTTCTGATGGACCAAGACGAATCCTTACCAATTTTTCTATTCATACACTTGTTATTACTTTTGACCTCCAATCATTATGATTTTTCAAGGGTTTCTCAAAAGAAGAATTTCATTTGTTTGTTTGCTAAAAAATATAAGGCTCTTAAAAATTTCTAAGAGAAAGGTATACATAAAAGTAAATTTAAAAATAACCATGACTAACTCTCAACTAGTGATGTTGCTCCAATCTCAAGTCTTAAAGTCCTAAGCTAAATAACTTGTAACATTGCCCTCCACAAATTTGACTAATCAATTCTAGTAAAGTATCATAAGGTCAATAATGATCAAGATGACATAGTTGATTTGGCTTAATACTAGTTAATCACCTTTGCAAGTTAACTTAAAAATTAATTGGGTCAAATGTGAATAATTGGTCTCCTAAACAGTAATAAATTCATATATATCCCTTCCCCACACTTAATAATGTACATTGTCCCCAATGTACGACTAAGAAAGCACAACATCAAGATATGAAACAATAAAAACTATCATAGGGAAAAAGGAAATACATATATTGAAAAAGAAACTAATACTTCCCTGCCAGTCGAAAATAAGGTGAAGAAGTTCATAACGAGGAAGCATCATCATCGTCGTCACTGCCCTCAACATCTTCTTCACTATGTCCAACCGCCGCTTCCTCACCATGAAAGAATAAAAATGAAGTAAACTCTTAGACAAAATGCATGTATCAATTCCCAAAAGTCCTAAACGTCGGGTAACTAAATATGCCTAAACAATGAAGAAAATACAGCATAAACAAGAGAGGACAGAAGGAAAAAAATAAAAGAACTTACTTGGATCGGGAATGTGAGGAGAAGATGGAGAGAAGATGAAATGTGAAATGAAGTTGTGTGGATGTGTGTAAGTGTTTAAGAGAGTATGTGTGTGTTTGGAAAATATTGTGCAGTATGTATGCAGAATCGTGTGGGGCTGGGCAGACACGGGCTAGGACACGACCGTATCCCTTGCCTGTATAACTTCCTGTGTTCGTCATGTCTTACTTGGGCGAACACAGGCTGGGATACGACCGTGTCCCATGCCTATGTAACATTTTGTGTTTTTCGTGGATTCTGGATGCACATGGGCTAAGACACGACCGTGTCCCATGCTCGTGTAACTTTCTGTTCTCATGCATGAAAACTGGACGGACATGGGCTGGGATACGACCGTGTCCCACGCCCGTGTAACTTTCTATGGGTGGGCAGATTAAAGGCCTGGATAGACACGGGCTGGGACACGACCGTATCCCTCGCCCGTGTAACTTTCTTTTTTTTTTTTTTTTAATTCATGAATTTAATTTAAAAATAAGGGAAACTTAAAGAAATAAAAGTAATTAAACTAGAAAAATAAGAAAAAGAAAACTAAAGAGATGAATAAAAAAGATGAAACTAAAAGGGAAAAGCTTATGACGAAAATTGAAAAAATAAAAGAAGCAAAGCAAAGTTAGGTAAAAGAAAAATAAAATGAAATAAGCTTAAAGAACTAAAGTATAAGCAAGGTTAGACATGTGTTGCCTCCCAAGAAGCGCTATAGTTAACGTCAATAGCTTGACAGGATACGTCTTCTTATGATTCTTCATCCAGGTGGAGATAGGATTCCTCTTGTATCTCGCTTTCGGACTCTCCATACGAGCGTAAATTTGCCCTTAAGCCATCGACCTTACCAATTCCATTTCATTGGTGCATAACTTCCATAGTTTCTCTTCTTATCATGCCACTTATCAAATTCATGTAGCCTAAACTTCTTCATCTTGTCCGCTTTTACCTTTGATGCGATTATGATTGGAAGTTTTGAACTTTTCACCACAAAGGAACATTCCAAATGATTTCTTGACAGTTTTGGTTCCAAAATTGGTGGCTTCTCTTTGAAGGATTTTAACCTAGGATCCTTTGACTGATGGAGTTGATCAACCCCCTTCTTGTCCACAATAGATTTATGAACTTTTATTTGAGCTACCACTTCTGCACACTTGGGGTTGGTCACCAAATTTTCATCTCCCTTTTGCAAGCAATAGCTCAAGGAATCGTTGGCAAGCGTTTCCTGCACACATGTAGATATAACAACATTAGTGGCATTAATATTGTGACATATGTCCTCTAGGTCAAGAAATTTGTTTGTTGCCTCTAGAGTTTTAAAAACTATTTCATCATCCCCAACCCGTAATATCAACTTATGCTCACTAACATCAAAAACAGCCCTAGCAGTGGCTAGGAAGGATCGACCTAAAATGATTGGCACCTCAATATCTTCATCTATATCAAGTATAACGAAATCCACAGGAAAGATGAATTCGTCTACTTGCACTAAAACATCCTCTATGATGCCTCTAGGGTATGTGATAGACCTATCAGCTAATTGAAGACTCATGCGCGTTGGTTTAGGTTCTCTTAACCCTAGCTTTTTGAACAATTTATACGGCATCAAATTTATACTAGCTTCTAAGTCTGCCAAAGCATTATCTACTAACAAATTTCCAAGCATACAAGGAATAGTGAAAACTCTCTGGATCGTTTAATTTTTGTGGTAGCTTTTTCTGAAGAAGTGCCGAGCATTCCTCGTTCAATGTGACAGTTGTAAGCTCCTCCAACTTCCTCTTGTTCAATAGAAGATCCTTTAGAAATTTCGCATACTTTGGCATCTATAAGATGATATCAACAAGAGGTAAGTTAATGTGCAATTGTTTGAAAATATCAAGCAATTTACCAAATTCCTTATTCGGATCAGTATAACTTTGCTTAAGGCGCTGCGGGTAAGGGATGGGAGGCTTGTACTCCTTCACTTTCGATGGTTCCATACTTTCTTTTGATTTCAGTGGCTTTGTATCTTCCTTACGGTTGACTTCCACTTCTTTCTCAACTACTTCCCCACCATCTTTCTTCTCCGCTTGCAGTTTTCTATCACTTCTCAAGGTCACAGCATTAACATGTTCCCTGGGATTGACCTCGGTATTCCCTGGGAGTGTTCCTTGTGGTCTTTTAGAGATTAGCCTTGTAAGTTGACCATTTTGGTTCTCAAGGTTGCGATTTGAAGCCTCTTGATTCCTCAGCGAGGATTCAATGTTGGATAAGCGAGCCTCATTGCCTTTAATGTATTTTTTGAGAAGTTCTTCCACACTGGTCTTCTTTTCTTGAGGGAAAGGAGGTGGGAATGGTCTTTGAAATCCAGGTGGGCTAAAGTTGGTCTTCTACTGGCCTTAGTTTTGATTTCCCCATGAGAAATTGGGGTGATTTTTCCATCCAGGATTATAAGTGTTACTGTAAGGGTTATTTTGTTGCATGGGTAGATTTCCTAGATAATTTACCTATTCCAGTTGTTCTTGTGCTCCGTACCTCTGCATACCAAAATCACTTACATCCGATTGCACTTGTTGAGGGCCAACTGAGAGTGCATCAATCTTCTTACTCAATAGGTCCACCTTAGCTGCCAGAGTAGTGATCAAGTCCACCTCATAAATTCCCATGGCTTTTTGCTTGGCTCTAGTGGTTTCCCACTGATAATTGTTCATCGCTATTCCTTCAATCAGGTGTTATGCTTGCTCAGGTGTCTTTGTGTTCAAAGTACCTCCTGCGGATGCATCAATCATCTGTTTAGTAGATAAATTGAGACCATTGTAGAAGGTCTGAATCTGCATCCATAGTGGGAGGCCATGATGTGGGCACCTCCTGAGCAAGTCCTTAAACCGCTCCCAAGTATCATATAGTGTCTCCGCTTCCAATTGAGCAAAACAAGAAATATCATTCCGAAGTTTAGCGGTCTTTACAGGTGGGAAATACTTCTCCAAAAATTTCTCTACCAATTCACTCCAAGTTGTGATTGAATTTCTTGGTAGGGAGTTCAACCACTGTTTTGCTCTACCCCTCAAGGAGAAAGGAAATAGCCACAGTCGGATGGCATCATCCGTGGCTCCGTTGATTTTAAATGTATCACAAATCTCTAGAAAGCTAAAGATGTGGTCATTAGGATCTTCATCTTGGAAACCGTCAAACTGAACATATTGTTGCATCATTTGTATGATGTTAGGTGCAATTTGGAAGTTATTAGCCGCGACGGTTGGCCTTGCGATGCTAGAGTCAGCTTCAATAAGTGTAGGCCTTGAATAATCGAACATGGTCCGATTTGCTTCATTCCCGTTATTAGCCATGTCTGGTGGATCTTCTTGCTTGATGAATTGAGTGTTGGCCTCTTAACCTTCTTCCTTAATTTCAACGATTGACTCGTCGTCTATGGTCGCCACAATTCGTCTAGGTCGCGATCTCAAATTTTGAAGGGCAGTCCTCTCAATTTCAGGATCAAGTTCTACCAAATCTTTTGAGTTGCTTCGGGTCATGCATTATAAGGGCAAGAAATATAAAATCTAGGTAATAAAAATAAACAATGAAAACAAAAGAAATAAAGAATCGAAAATCCTCGGCAATGGCGCCAAAAACTTGATATGAGGTAAGTGAACCTATCAATTTTAATATAGCGGATGTGAGTCCGAGTCGATCCCTCAAAGATTTTGAGTACTAATATTAACCTTAGCTTTATTATTTAACCGAAAAATCGTATTGAGTTGAATGAATTAAAAATAATGAAATTAACAAACTAAACTAATCATGAGACTTAATTAAGCAATTTAGAAAGCAATAAAACTATGAATGACTTTAAGAAATTAATAACGTATTTAAGAATTATTTCCCCTAGTGTTTAACATATGACCGCTTAAAATATATTCAATTCAATTTCTATTATTCTTGACCGGAGGGATTCACAATTAAAGCTAATATTTTTCTCAAGCATAGTAACCCTAATCCTAAATTATTTACCGGAATCTCTTCACTTAGTAATATAACTTAGAATTACATTAATGTATAATGAATTCCCACACAAATAATTAACTTTCCGGAAGAAACATGTATCTTATCTCTAAGTATACATGTAATTCTCTCCAATTATGCCAAGATCTAATTATACATGCAATTTCTCAATCATCATGTATAATATCATATATTGATACTCTAGAATTATCAATCAACAATTAAACAACATAATTGAATCAAGAAAACATAGAAACTTTGTTGAAATTATAAATCAACTCAAGAGTCACATGAAACCTTAGGTTCCATAATCCTAAATACACGAATTCTAAGCTGTCATAATGAATCTAAAAACGAGTTCCATCAAAAACATAAAATAAAACATGAAAAACCCCTTTAATTGATGAACAATCTCTTTAATTTTGAAGTTGATGTTGTTTTCGCTTTTTTTCTTCTCTTTCTCCTTAAGTCTCTTCTCTTCTCTCGTGTCTCGTTCGTTTCTCTAATGTCTCTCTTTTTTTTTTGAAACCCTAAGATATCCTTTTATATATGTATTATAAGGACTCTGTTTTCGTCACCAGACACGGCCTGGGACATGGCCATGTCCTCAAGTCGTGTAACTTTCTACACCAAGACAAATTTTTCTACATAACTTTAAAACTTTATAACTTCTTCGTTTGAACTCCGATTTGAGTGAAACTTGATTCCTTTTCTTCGTTTTTGATCCTAGAACGCGTTCAAACCTTGAAATCAAAATTTTACTCAATTAAGTATCAATTCCTTTAAAGAAAACCAAAAATGTAAGGAAAATACTATAAAATCACCATGTGAAATATGTTTAAAATCAGAGTTATCAGATCATATGTGTTTTAGATGACTAATATCCAAAGTTCTTTGCATATGTAAGAATGGTTGTAGAAACTATAATATGAGGCTTTAGTTAGGTTATGAATCATTTATCCCTTAACATATAACGAATCGAAGACTTATATCTTTGGAATGATAAGAGAGTACAAGTGAAGCAGAATAAGTTAGTAAGATCATTATGTTATGTTAAGACAAATGGAATGATATCATTATGTAGTACTTATGTTCGGTTATAAGGGATAGATGATTATTAAATGGTACATGAGAAGTAAAGTAGGATTGTTAGATAAACTATGAATAAATATGTATCTAGGTACCCTAAAATAGTAGCGGTAGAATGAGTAACAATTGACGATAAAAATGAAAATTAAAGCAAAAAGTTTGGAGAGGATCAGGACTTTCAATCAAAAGTTTCCCTATTATTCTAAGATCAATCTAGATAGAACACAACCCTCTAGGAAGTGTGTTTTATAAGAGGGTTATCTATTGGTACATTTGTTATAATATGATGACAAAGAATAATGATTAAAAAGAAGGATTGGATTACTTAATAAGTGTTCGGTAGTAAGTTGGAACAGGATCTATATAATTTTATAATAGTATTCAGGCGAACACAGTAGGGAAATTGTTCCTTAACAAATTTGGTTTAATTAAGTGCTATGAGTTGGAAGGTTGTTGTTTAACCCCCATTATTGAAATGATGGATAAGAAGTATTGACCTAAGATAGTTATTTAAGGGATCCAAGTTTTAGGCAGTTAGAAAATAAGTAATTAATTTTAATTAAGGATAAAAACTTGCTCTTAGTTGAGTGATAATAATGAAAGCATCAAGTATTGGAACAAGAAGTACATTATTTCCTCAAATATCATGTTTGACTTAAAAGAGAAATACTGTGGAAGTATAAATCACAAAATTATAAAGGTATGGTGATGGAATTGGTTAAGAGTCATTGATATTGAACGAATGGATGTTCTTCTAAGGCATTATCCACATATAGAGGAGGAAGATATGAAGGAATCCAATCCTAATTGTCTAAATGTTTGTCATAGAAGACATTTTAGATGATAAAGGGAATTGTGCTAAAAGATGAAAGAATATTATCATGATGACTATGTAATGTAATAATTTGGGAGTTAAAGGTAAAATCATAGTAGGATTTATGATATACAAGTATTCAAATCCATAACTTTAAGGTAACAATTGATATGTAAGTTGAAACTTAACCAATTAGAATCTAAGTTCTACAAATAATAGAATTAGGTGATAATCATAAGAATAATATATAATTATCACAATATATATATATATATATATATATAAATGGAAATGCAAGTTACAATATTGATACCGGGTGTTTATATCTTGCAAGATAGAAGTTAGTGGATGGAAAATGATTTAAAGTGATTGGGATTATCATTATCTATTAATTTAGAACTTATGTTAAAGGAAGGATATTAACCCGAAGAGTTGTAAATTGTGATTAAAGTGGAATCTATGAGAAAAGCTACTAAGGGTAGGTGATTAGAAGTTTTGTAGATATTTATAAGTAAGAGACTGAGGAAAATATTAACAAGTACTAGATTTACTAGTTGTACATAAATGTTCAAATGCATTTCTAAAGATTAATTGGTATAACTTAATCCTTAAAAAAATGAAAAATAAATGAAATGAAAAGTGATGAATTTATGATTAAGTTAGCTAAGAATCGAACAATAGTTAAAGTCCTATATTGGGTATTCCAAATAGGACCTTAAAAGTTAAAGGAGTAGCTTTAAAGAATTATTAGGTAAGGGATTTATATGTGTAAGTAATTCGTTGCGAAGGATATCTATATTATTTGAAAAGGAAAAGATATAAGGTGCTAGGAAGACGGGATAAAGGTTAGAGTGAATTAATCAAAACAAGTATCTTCAACTCTAAATTCATAACTTGTTTAATTAATTATAAGAAGAGGCAGTATTTTTGTGAAGTAGATTTAGTTGGAATGTTATCAATTTTTGATTAAGTTAGAGGAAGTCTCCATTTTCATGATATGATACAGACATTACTAAAGTTAAACAACAATAAGTGGTATGCCAAATTGAAGAAGTATGAATTTTAGACGGGATAATATTTCTTTCCTTAAATGAGTTATATGTGGAGAAGAAACTTCCTTGGGTACTGAAAATGTTAAAGTGGACCGAGGAAAATAATTGACAAACACTACCATGAATGAAGATCCATTGAGGTAACAAGATGTACGAGAAAGGTATGAAACAACAATACAATTTATATTAGCAATTGTAATAGGAAATCAAACAAAAAAAAAAATGGCAAATCTAAGATGGTCAAATTTCATATTTTTTGAGTTTCTTGTCATGCCAACCAATAGGATTCTAGGCATCGACCCGACAACATGCCAGACTTTAGACTACATGGGAGGCTTGCTTACAAGCTCTACGCAGTCCTACTCAACTGGGTCTACCTTGTTGTGTTGAGTACGCCCCACTCTACCCTAATCAAGCCTTTCGACAAACTTATCTATGAGCTATGGCAATATTGGAAGACTTGATGTGCTCTGTAAGTTCTGTCGTGGCTTAGCCTACTATTTGTGCCCTACTTTACTAGGTCTTTCTTGTTATACTTGATCTATTCTACCTTACTGTAGTCGACTCTATTCTATTCTGTCTAGTCTACTCGGATCAGCTATTCAGGATTGTCCTACCCTGCCTATCTACCCTACTTTACCGAGGTCAATTTGCTCGATCGAGTCTATTCAACCAAGATTTGCTCGGTCATGACGAGGCTACCCAACTATTTCATGTCAGCTCGGCAACACCAAGACATATCAAATAAGTTAGCCACGACCACACTAGATTGGCCCGACCATACGAGGTCGGTCACTGTCATATTAACTCGGCCATTGCCCATAAGAGGTTGGCTTAGGTCAAGTCAAGTCAGTCTAAGACATATCAGGTCGGCCCTAGATAAAGACAAGTCATCCAGAATCAGGTTTACCTAGATTACAGCTCAAATTCCTCAACAGCTCTTGGGAATCAAAGCATCAACCCTCACCCGAAGATCTCACTTGGCTATCTATTTTTCTTATGTATTCGGATTCTCTATTTCTTGTATTTTACTTATAATTAGCCTCATGTCTATCTTATATTTACATAATTGCCACTAGGGCATTCTTAGTCATTTTATTTACTAACAACTTTACCACTTTGTATAAATAGAACACTTGTATAAGGTTTTAGACAGACTTTAACATTTTAATAAAAAACCCTTAAGACTTTTCTTTTGGAAAACTTTCCTTTACGTGCTTTTATCAATCCATTTAGCAAGGATTATGGTGAGCAACCCTATCACTCGAACCGATGCATCACATCTGGCGAGTCTTAGGTCTATGAGCGATTCTATAGTACGTCATATCCATAGAATTAATGCACGGGATTTACTAAACCTTCGACTACCATTTACTTTTCGAGCCATCTCATGGCTCAAATCGATCCCTTTGGTTTTCGAATGATACTAAGTTCGTGTGTTCACCTACAAATCCATATCACCAACCCTATAAGTGTATTATGTCCTATTGAATCTTGTAAAGTAATGAGTTCTTATCAATACTACTCTTAATAAATCTATTAGTCAAGAGTCATGTTTATTCTTGTCAAGTTAAGTCAAGTCGAGTTTATCTAAATTTTCATCCATCTCATTTAAATCTAAGATGGAGGAAAGTCAAGAATTGCTAAATTTACTTCCATCAACCTTATGCTAAGCTGTATGAAGAAATAAATGAAAAACTATGGCAACAGCATAATCATTGTGAGCAAAAGATTATGAATGAGAGAAAATATCAGTAGCTTGAGGTAGAACAGAAAACCATTAACGATCATAAGTAAAACCTAAGAATCAATGAAATCAAGAACAAAATGAAAGGTAAACCAACAAGAAAATTTGTAAGATTATGAAATTAAGTCATAAGATAGTATAATACGATTAAAGGGCTGCAATGATGGAATAAGGCATGATTAATATCAAAGTATGGAATGTAAAGGAAGAAAATGAGATTAAGAATTTAAAAGATTAATGAAGAATTCAAAGCAAAGGCTTAGATAGAAGAGAATTTGGAATCTCAATTAGAAGAGCGATTCAAAAGCCTAATAGAAAAAATAGTAATTAATTTACAATTGGTCGATCCAAAGATAGTTCGTAAAATTTAAGGCGGTCACGTAAATCATCCAATTAAGCCTAAATTTTACGATGAAGTTAAAAATGTTAGTAGAAATAATCTCATAAGTTTAGAATTAGGAAAATAAAACAATTAAATATTAAATTATTAAGTTATACATAAATTACTTATTATTTATCAGAAACGCATAAAATGGGATTCAATAATTAACGAATTATTGAAGATAGATTATATGTAAGTATATAAATTAATAAGAAAAATGAAAAGTTTAGTACTTGAGAAACATTATAGAAATTATGAATTATATCAATGTTCTTAAAATTCAGTTAGCATTTATGTTGAAGGTAATAAAAGAAAAATTATTAAAGAAATAATCATATAGCTTTAATATCTCAAATTAAGCTTGTGTATATACGATTTTGTTAGAATTCCTAAGTTTATTAGGTGTAATAGCAATACCATGAAGTTTCGTAATATTACATATAACTTATGATAAACTGTTTAAAAACAACTACGTGATCTTAATAATTAATGTTAATGGATAAAATTATATATAAGATATATATGAATAAGTTCCAAATAATTAGTGGAACATAACCATATATATCATATATTAAAGAAAAGTGTAGTTATGACCTTAATTTGGAACGTAAGATCAATAAAAATATAAGTTCAAATGCGACCAAATGATAATATAAGTTCTCCAAAAGTTATAAGATATAGTCTTATAAAGTCAGACTTTGAAAATAAGTTGAAATACAACCAATTTAGATTATAACATAAAGTTTATTGAGTTAAATTTTAATTAGTTGAGAAATAAAAAATTTAAATTAGATGTATAATATAATGTTTTACTACTTTTGAAATATATTATGAAGCTTCAATAATAATAAATCATTTCAAAATGTCACTCGAAAGATCATGTAAAATTGAACCAATATAAAGGAAATAATAAATTAAATACATTATAACTCACCTCCTTAGTCAAGGCAATGAAAATATTTTATAAAATGGCACTTAAGCCTTTTGCAAAACGGGAAAGTGACAAACAACAAGGAGAGAAAGTGAGGTGAGGGAGAGAAAAAGAGGTTGAGAGAGAGAGAGAGGAGAGAAAGACAAAGAGAGAGAGGAAGAGAATGACAAAAAAATAAATAAATAAAAGAGAAAAGAAAAGAAAAGAGATTGGAAGATTTAATTTTTTCGGTATTCGATATTTTTAAATAACTTTATTTTCATAATTATAAATATTATTTCTTCTAATTGATATTTAATAGTTGTAAAAAAGATGTATTCGTAACCTCGTTATTCTCCTAAATTGAGTATTTTATCTATATGATTACATAAATTTCTTCTTATTCCAATTTTAAACTTTGAATATTAATAGTTATATTTTTTGTTAGTTTTATTTAATAACCTGTAAAGAATCTCTTTAAATATATATATTTGTATGAATCATCTTTTTTCATATATATATATAAAGAAGTCATGTATTTAAAATGGTGTCTAATTAATCTCATCATTGATAGGTATAGTACAATATGATGATTTTATATATAGGATAAATTACATATTATAGAATATTTCAAATACAATTAAACCTATTTAAAAAATATATACACATACTATAGAAATATATTACTTATTAAATTATACTTTTACTAATAGCATTATGTTAAACCATTATGTTACTATTATATATAAATATATATAACAAGGGTTACACGATAAGTAACATAGAAAAGATAGTACATATTTAATATGTATATATGTAATAGAATGATATATATATTTAATAAAGTTTTTATTATAAGTAATATAGAACCTAAAAAACTAAGTGAAATTACAAATTTAAATTAAAAATAACGGTTTAAAACTTATATTTAATGAAGAAATAAATACTAAAATGATATTTATATTATAGGAGCGAATGACGATAATACAACTCACATCAGATTTAAGCAAGCAAATCAGAAACTTCAAGTAAGTTGAGATCCATGCTTCGCGGCATGTTGGAGTATCTTATTATAGTTCTTGGAGACTTAGGAGTACTTTTGATTATATTTGTAACTTAGTTGAATGCACGTATGCTTCGTGTGTGATTGTTATTTGAATTATGGGCTTGGAATGTTGATTTATATGTTTATATTTGATTCGCTTTACTTTTTGAGATGGTTGATTATCATCTAACTAAATGTAACTAAAGATTGATCTTTTATTAATTAGACATGCATAACAACCATTAAGGGAAATAATTAGGATTTTTAAGCTAAATATAAATTCACTTCGATGAGGATAGCTGAAATAGTCTTTTTCCTATTCTTAATCAAACTAAGTGACAAGTGAAGAGGTCGTAATAAGAGCGAAGACTGTGGTTTGTGGTTTGAAGGTGGGCATGGGTGGTGGAAGGTATGCTCCTTTGGACAAGTCTCAATTTAGTTTCGATTCACGAGTTTGCTACATCAAATATCTCAACTCGGTTTAGAGCGGACATAATTTCTCAAACCTTATGACGGACTAAATAACATCGTGCGATAGCATTTGCTTTATTTTTATTGCATTTTATTAAAATAATTTGATTGAAAATCATGTTTGTACCTAAGGTGCTCTTTTATCTTCGTCTCATTTATTAAGCTAGTTATGCTCACATCTTTATAGACCTTATTACAGGTTAACTAATCATTAAGGAGGCAACACCATAACTACCCTTAAGATAGTATACTTCAACTTGGGAGTAAGGACAATTGAAGACCTGTAAGAACCAAACCTTTGCTTGACCATCTTTTACCTTTAACAAAAACTAACTAACATATAATACTTTAGAGGAGCCACTAGTTTCCAACATGTTGTACATAAACACTAAAACCTTTGGTCTTTGTAAATATTTCAAAAATGCTAAAAACTTTATTTGAATGAAAATACAACTATTTTACAAATTGGTAAAATATTAGTATTCTTGAGTAGGTATTTTAAAAAGCTCTAATACTGGTTTTACTAATAATAAGTACATAATTAAATACTTCAAAATGATTGAGTTAAGTACACTTGGTTTGAATTAGGTTTACGGTAGCAGTTATAAGGTTATATTCTATTTTAAAATAATTCACATAACAAGGTTATTATAACTCTATTTCTTCGAGACATAACATATATTTTATAAAAAAATAATTATATAAAATTAACAAAAAAATTAATTTTTAGTCTTTTATTAATATTTACCATTCAAAAGAAATGAATATAGTGAAATTCTATTAAAACTATTATAATTTATTGATATCAATATTAATAAATAACATTAAAAACAAAAGAAAATAGAAAAAAAAAAAAAGTGTAACTTGGCCCACAGAAGTTAAACAACCATGGACGATGATTTTAATAAGAAGTTGAGTCAGCAGACAGCAAGAATCCTGACCAGAAAAAGTAGACATTGGGAGAGTACTATCCGTCTGACTCTGAGTGCCACCTCGTGCGTCCCTCACTGTCCCTCTTTTTCTTTCCACGGTTTCTATCTATTTTGACTTCATTTTAATTTTTTATTTTTCTTTTTACGCGTCTTCAAATCCTATTATTATTTATTTCTACCGTATTATATATATCCTACTTGCATTTTACTGAACTAAAATAAATTACACATTCACTAACATGACTAAGTCGATCGTATGCACTAGGATAGAATTAAATAACGTTTTCTCGTAATCTTTTA